>JAPZEB010000023.1:3687697-3699902 GCA_029783705.1 Chaetodon striatus | reverse complement strand
TTGGATAGAAGGGGGGGGGTCAAGGTTTTGTGTGTTGCACATCACGCTCTCACACCAACAGTGCATTACTGCCAGGCCCTACAGTCTGCAGGGTGTTAGATCGCTATATGTTTGTGTGTATGTGCATGAGAGACAGATGGCTAATTTCCTGTATGATGCTTCTCTCTGTTTTGTGTTGCACCCTCAGACTATGTTTCACTGTTTCTGAAGGAGTCTCTGTCACCAGAGGGATCGGTTTATAGTTCATAAATCTAAATTTAGTCCCAGCTCATAAGTACCTCCTCTTCATCAGTAATGCCAGGTTCAGACTACACGATATCAGCCTGATTATAGCCCGACGCGGCCATCCTATGGTGTCAGCTCAGATCATGAGCAATAAGTGTAGTGCATGATAGTTCATTGTTTTTCCCTGTGTAGTGTGTCACAGTGACCGGGACACCTCCCAATGTTGCCACAGAAAGTCTAGCATGTCCTCTTTTGTTTTCCATGACTCTTTTTGTCTCAGCTGTCACTATGACCACTAGGAGCACAGAACAGTCTGCTGCCATGGACAATTGTATGGTGACAACCCCGCAGCCATTTTGATATTTTCTCTAGGAGCTTCCAGGACAGAGTCAAAAAAGAAAAATGCTGGTGTTGAATAGCTACTGCAATTAGCATCGAGCTAGCTAGGAATGTTAATTCTTCATAATGTAGAAGGATTAGGTCACTGTAGACAAACATACCATAAAATTCATAAATAGTGGCTGGGTCTTTACTTACCACAACTACAGAAGGTGCCAACTTCATTTGGACACAGGCCTTAATTTCTCCTGCTAAATTGAATGCATCACACCATCATTTCAAACTCAACACTTCCTGTATCCATTGGAAATTAAAAACCTCTTATCATTTTGGTGGAGAGAATCCCTTCATTTTCTAAAAAGGCTTTTATTGTGAAAAACTTGCAGGAACTTTTTGTGGAAAATTCAGGGACTTCAGGGGCAATTTTCACCTGAGAATTCAAATGTTGCTCCTGCTGTCTGGTGGCACTTCTTACGTCACTACAAAAACAGTTTGGCTGAGACACAAACACCCACAGTGACTGAAATGATAATATTAGTAATAATAATGAAACAGGACAAGACTAATCCGATGACATCACACACTTTGTGAAAGACAACCAGGAATGATTGGTTGTGGAACAACGTGTAGTCTGTCATGTCTGTTGGCCAAGTCCCGGCAAGATTTATGACTCCATAATCCCTTTATCTGACATAGTGACGGACGGTATGGACAAACATGTCATGTAGTCTGATCCCAGCATAACAGGCTCTTCTTGCTAAATCTCCCTGACCGTCGTTGCTCTGTTTGGTCCTGGCTGTGAAAGGAGTAATCAGAGTCTTTGCTCCAGAGGTTCTTTTCACAAATTGAAGTACTCCTCCTTCGACTTGTTAAATGAGATCATTTGAGGTTATTTTTAATTCTATATTATTTAGCACTGTTAATTAAGTTTAATACAGTTGAGCTGTCAGTGTTTATGCTGGTTTGGACAAGTCTGTGGCAGAAGCTAGACATTTCAACTGTTTCTCCGTTACTTATAGTTAAGTATTTCAAGTGTTTGCTATTTGCCAGTGGAAGTATGGTCAAGTACATTTGGTCAAGAACTATGCTTAAATATAGTACTTTAAATGAGTATTTCCATTGTATTTAACTTTCTACATTCATCTCAGGGGCAAATATTTTTGTTCTTACTCTATATTTGTCTGACAGCTGCAGTTGTTAGATTACAATTTGTCACACCCCTCCTGTCCACTGAAAACCATTTATTTCCAAATTAGGTGATTTTTAATTTTTAATGTTTCTGATGAATTGAAGGATTAAGTGTTCCTTCTACTTCTTAGCCAAATGAACCATTTTCTAAACCCTCTGGAAAATGCACCGTCACAAAGCTGAACATGGGGCTGTTTTTCCCAGCTCATGAGAAGTTAATTTTTGTAGATACTTAGTTCTCACAGTTCAGTGTCACTACAAATATATGATGATCTTATAATATGATGAACTGCTGTGGATAAGACTACCCGACAGTATATAAAGGAGTTTGAATTAGCCCAACTGTAAAGATCCACAGCAGTAAACTGCAATTCCTCTAATGGCCACTTGAGGCTCCAAAAGTTTGTCAATCCTCATAGACAGCCATGTTAAAATGCCCAGAACAATACAGCAGAAATAAAAATACTTGCAGCCTAATCCAAAAAGAAAAACACAGTTTTAGTCTTGATAGCTAACTTAAACATTTCAGACAACTGTACTGTTCATATAACTCACTCATCTAAATGTTAGTAAGGGCTGGACGTCTGTCTGCGAGGCGTCACCACAGTCTACGAGTCAAATCCACCTTTTGCTCCTCCAAATATGGTCAATTCTGGTCAAAAAAAAACCAAAAACAACCCAAAACAAACGATAGCGATGGCCAAAATACCAAATTCGGGCCTCAAAACAGGAGCGGATGATGTCACTGTGGCTCTGTCTATGAAATTTGTACTATCTATGATTGCAGCATACACATTAATGCAGCAGTCATATTTATCCAAAAATTGAATTGCTATATTCTGAGTTTATTGGCGCCTCCTCCAGCTCCCTCATGGGTGTATTCTACTTATTGTCTCGCACCTCGTCATTACCTTTTCATTAGTCCTAATCTTAACACACTGTGACTGTAAGTGGAACTACTGAGTTGCAATACAGTCTTTCCATGTTATCTTTGGTACCATCTGGTTTACAAGTGCAACCAGTTGGAAATGACTGCTTTACCTTCAATAAATATAGCTTTACCACAATGTGAACCTACTCTGTTAAAAGTGGTCTGCAGTCTTACTTGAAGGAGCTGCATGTGATATTCAGAGCATATCTATGATTTTGAGTCTGGGTCAGGATTTCCTGCACATGGTTCTTAACATGGAGGTGGCTGAGGTGACGGCTAGTAACACACAGTGCTAACTCAATCAACAGTGCTGACAGAGTTATCATTGTTACCGGGCAGAAAACCAGAGGATGGGCTCTACACCAATGGAGACAAAGCCATCCTCTGATATGAGCAGTAATCACTGTATGGGTGCAATGCAAAGCGGCAGCGCTGAGCTGGATATGCTCACAGGGGCTCACAGTCACTAACATGCACACACAGCTGGCACAGCTACCACATCACACAACAGAGAGGCTCAGGTTACAACACACACAGAGGGAGCGTGACTTTATTCTCTTCTCAGGATGCCATTACTCCACTATAGCTTCACATAGCAGATAGTGCTTTGCTGCTATATTAATACTCTGAATGTCACATACAGCTCCTGTAAGAAAAAGTAGAAGCATTGTCATCAAGTGTACTTAAAGCATCCGAAGTACTCATAATGCAGCGTGAACTCCTTGTCATAGTAAAGGACACTTAAAACTGTACTTCACTACAGTACTTGAGTAAATGTTGACTGTTATATTCCTCTACTGTCCCAGCTGCTCAAGGCATCTGTGCTCCACCAACACTTTTATAGTTTTAAGTAGCCTTAATTTCAGAAAATCCTTTTTCATAAGTGAATTTCTCCTTGAAGGATCAATATACTGTTAATCTTGCCATCTTGTTATTGATTTCCTGCTTTAATTAAGCATTGGCAGCAGATTACAGACACCCTTTTATAGCAGATCAAACAACATTTTTAATTGAATTAGGCTACCAAATTGCTAAAATATGGCAATATGATAATGTCAATTCCATATTATTTTAAGCTTTGACTAAGATTTGTATTGTGAATAAAGGATTAAAAAGCAATTATTTTTATGATCATTTGTATTTAATTGAAGGGGCACTTCCTGCCTCTGTTTGCGTACCAAAGCGTATATATTGTTTACATACTGTAGCAACACGAGATAATGCAAACTCAGATGGCAGCTTCAGCTTCCTCCATGTTTGCAGTGTTGTCTGCAGGGAAACCATTGTATTTTCACTTGTCTGCTGCTGCTCTGGCTTTGACGTCTCCAGCCTTTCTCTGGCTTTTTTCACATCTCTTTCGGATTGTCAGGGATTGAATCTATATCTGCATCTCTGGAGCCAGCTGTATCCGGCTTGTCCCTTTTCTCTCCATAAAAGGTTTGAGAGTTTCCGTGCAGCAGGACTGAGAGAGCAAGAGAGGAACCTTGGGGCCTGTGGTTAGTGTTCAGTGTGATTAAATGTGCAATTAGACAAAAAAACAACAACAGAGCATTTGGAAACAGGGCGGTTTAGCAGTGTATACGTTGATTTACATCATAGGTCCTTCAAACCGCATATCATTTGGTTATATTGACAGACAAGGACGCGCACAAGTACCCTCTCGCAACCCTTCAGCCTGGGGTTACAGCCCCTTTGGGCCTCTCTGACCACTGGTGGCCTTGCAGCACAGTACAGGGGGGTTAACATACTGGGAGGGGAGCGTATTTGTGTGGGGACTGTTATTGATATCCCTCCTGTTGTGCTTGCTGAAAGATACTGACTGATGCTATTCCACCAGTGAACCATTTACATATTTATTTCCCCGGCCAAACAGCACCACATGCACTGGTGGCCACTGGAGACCTTATATGCCTGTCTTTAATTGGCTATTGATTGACTCTGCTATGGCAGTTGGAGACAATAAATTACTGCCTGCTTGAGAGAGGGAGGTGGCAGACAAGTTGAGTGTGGGGGGGTGTCGGTGTAATTTTGAGTGTCAAATCCATGGTTGCATTATTTATACATCTCTCATTTTTATTTATGTAGCAGAGATCAGTGACGCAATACACAGTGGAATGATGGCAATACAAGCTCCCTTTGGACAGAGTTTATTTGCATAGGTCAATGCACATGGGTTCTGTTTGGAAAGACGGTGTGAGCGTGCAGAGAGAGGCATTGCATATTTGGAATTGGTGAGCGATTCAGCGTGTGTCTCCGAGAGCCTCCATTTGACATGAGATTGGTTCCTCCACAATGGCCTTCATTGTCACAATAAATAATGCAGCAACATGCATGTATCTGCAACAGTCTGCATGTGTGCTCGCATGCAGGCGTGTATGAATTGGTTGTCTCATAACAATGAAATATGATGATTCTGCTCCTCTGAGTGAATATAAATAGGAAATAAAACACATAAATATGAGCAACCTTTCCTTAAGGTTGCACCTAATATTTTCACAACATTTGCATGCCATCGCAGCTGTCTAATAACACGCGGGAGAGTGATGTTTGGGAGGGAGAGACATTTCTAATTTCTCCAGCCAGGAGGGTAATTACTCAGCCTATTTGTGCGTGAGTGGAGCCTGATGTTGTGGAGCTCATCAGAGCCGTATGGTGGGAAAAAAAAAAAAAGTCCATCTTAACCTTTTATTCAGTCTTGGTGTTAAATCCTCACATCTTGTTCTCTAAAAGTAAAAAACTCATAGTAATTATCAAGGAACATATGTGTGATTTCAAGCTTTTTTTTTTTTTACTTCATTTTAAAAAAATGCCTTAATAAAAATTAAACCTCTGTTGGTGGTGTCATAGTACCAACATTTTGACTTCATCACAAATATAAAGTTTAGTATAACGATACTTGATATCAAAACGATACTTGAAACTAAAAAAATACTGATTCAATACTTGATACCAAATAGAGTAAAAAAAGACATAAGGGTTGATCACATTTTGCTGTAAACCCATGACACCCACTGAGTCTCCAAAATACAGTTAAAGTAAAAATGGTTTCATTTTAATTTCATACATATTAGGGAAAATTGCTAATCTATGGTTATATTTATTGGGTTAGGTGTTAATATATTATGTGTTCTAGACCTGCCACACACAGTGCCCATGTATTATTCTACGCATAGCTCCAAAATGACAACCTATAGTTCTACCAACAGGCCGTTTCCAATTAAAATTTACTGTGGACGCAGGGGCGTTAATAAAGACAGTGCAGGCAGTGTGGTTGCACTGGAGCCCATGAGGTGGAGGTGCCATAGAGAGAGTGGGCCTCCAACGATGTGTTGGGTGGAAAACGGACCGTTATGAGTGATTGCAACCGAGAAATATGCGTGTGTTCAAAGAAGAACTCTCATTACATTAAAACAGTGCCATTTTCTGTCTCTGGCAAACCCATATATGTTGTGTTTATTTTGTCTTTTTTTTTATATAACTCAACTACTCTATAACAATAAATCAACTACTCTGTTTATCAGCTATTAAAATTGTTAAATTAGGTTAGTAATTTTGTGTTTTCTTTGGTATTTTGGTTTTAAACTGATAGACAATGATGATCGCTGGGTAGTATGTATGTTGATGTTACCCAATGTCAAATCATGTGACGAAACGATTTGTGCATGATAGCATGCACTGGCCATTATTTCTGATACTAAAAAGCCAGCATAGTTTATTAATGACATGCAGCTAGTCGTAACATTAGCCCTATGCTAATTTGCACAGTGACACCCCCTAAATAACAGTAGCTTTTGATACAGTTATCATTTCGTAACTCACGCTCTTATATGTTTGTCTATGTACGATACACTGACATTGACACACAACGTCACTGATAGGCTTCATATCTCATATAATATAGCAGCTCATTACAGTCCGACCAGCTGGCTAGCTAGCTAGCTTATTCGCTAACCTGTCGTGTTTTGGACCTCTCAGTGAGGTCTTGGTATCTCTTACTGACTGAGATGCTTGGTGTGGTTTGAAGTGTTTCCTCCTTTGTATGCAACAGTTTTATAGCAACTGTTGTATACAGGCATTGTGGGTTTGACATCAGCACCAACTCAGCAGGCAAAGTAGTCCTACTGTTGATTTCAGCAGCCCATTTTTTCTTTAGATGACACGCTGTTGCTGTCAGTGGTAGATTTGGCAAGACAAAGCACTTTTCTCTCGATGGAAGCTGAGGCTCACACTCTATTAATTGGGATGAATGTACAGCCAAATGTCTCCTGATCATCAACCAACAAATACTGAACACTGGGAAATTCAAATATCGAATACATTTTCAAATCAATAAAGTACCTAAATTTTGGTATACCGTGCAACACTACCCGCTGTTACACACATACTGTACAGTGTGATTAAAACGTTTTACATATAGTACATTTCAGTGAGTGAATCTACACCTCCAAATTGCACTGCCCATTCTCAGCTGAAGGAGCCACACCAAAAGTACAAGTAGCACCAGAGCACAATGAGGTGTCACTCACAAATGACCACACACACATTCTCCCACGAAGGTTAAACGGCCACACACACCTCGCAAACATTTCAACCTCTTGATTATTTCTTCAACCTGTTGCTTTGTTCGCTCGGTCAGCCAGTTCGTCCATCCAAACCGCTTAATTTAACCAGCTGCCGGAGCCAGAGGAATCTCTGAGCAGGATTCCTCGGCTCCGTCATCCTCCAAACACGCTGCTCTTCTAGGCTGGGAACTATCCCGGGAATGTCCCCTCCTGCCATGTTGCACACATCCAGGTCCTGTTCCGGTAAATGCCAGCCGGCTCAGATGAGCTTTGATGCTGTCCTTGCACGTGAAAGCCTTATGTGTGTGCGTGCGTGCACGTGCGGTGAGCAAGCGTGCATGTTTATGTGAATGCTGACAGGCAGCCAGCTCGGGTATTGATCTGTAGCCATTCCGACTGGAGCCCAAAGGGCAGGCTGGATCATCTGTCAGTCTACTGAGAAGGGCATTAAGGCTGTACTGATCTTAGATCACAAATCCCGCTCAGAGAGGTAGAGAGGAGGGGGCGAGGCAGTTACAGAGGTGGAGAGAAAGATAGAAAGATGCTGAAAGCATGAAATAAGAGTTGTGAAAGATATAGCTTGTGCTGATGTATGTGTGTGAACATGAGTGCGGGTGTGCTCTGCCTCTTGAGTGGTAAAGCTGCCCGGCATTCACTTCTCCACGGTCTTTGTTGATTGAGACAAACAGATACTCTTTTAGGGCCCATGGGTGTAGACCACTCTCGGCGCTAACCTTTTCACCTCCATGACCACCCACATGCTTTAGCCCTCCCACTCCTCTTTGTGTCTCTGTCTCTCCCAGCAGCTCTCTTCACACCTCAGTGACAACACAATTATACACCACTCAGACAGCATACAGCACTGATACACATCAACTAAATTACACTCATATAAACAGCCGCGTATATATACTCTCCACAGACACATGCGCATAGCCCTAGGGACAAGTAATAACTCCTAATCATGTGTGGAACATATCGCCGCTCTTGTCATAATGACTGTAAAATGACTTCAAAGGTTACAATATCTCTCGCTGAGATAAGGATGTGAATTAAGCTGATTTCAATGCTTTTTTTTCCCCTTCGTAAGATGTGAAGTCACTCTGCTATTTTGATCTTTGTCTAAATTCTCTTTCTTTAAGCTCCCTTACTGTTATTGTCTTCATTCACTGGCCTCTGGTATAAAATCTATCCATTGTAATCAGAACTGAGATTGGGTTTGATTTTGAGTTGTCTGCAAGGCAACAAGCCCCCCCGTGTTGTTTTGTAAGAGATAGACACAGCTGATTGTATCGATAGAATCCAAGGTCGCCACAACTAGTCTTGCATGACTCCGCTCCGCCGTGCTCCTTCACAGTGATTATTCCATTACCCTAAATCTTCTAAATCTGTTCCCACCACACATTTAACACGCTGATGGGTCTCTGCGTGGTTGCAGTTTAAACGTTTCATGACACCCAGCCTCAGAGTGTGGGAGCTGTTGAGATTCGCAAAGTAGGAGTGCCGATAATGGATAGGCAGAGGCCCATTTGTGTTTGTTTGTCTGTTACCTTTCTATCCCTGCTAATGGATGAATGACCTGTTTTTGACTGACACGTGTGGCTTTTGTGCTCGACCTGGAAAACCACTGATATTGATAGATTGAAAGTCACGTGTGGCTTTGGTTAGCTGTCCTGAAACAGCCTCACAAGAAATCACTTATACAACAGTTAAAATTGTACTTTAGTTGGCACAAAAAAGAGAATATTTTTTTTAGAGACTATTTTTTAAAATCTAGAAATCTTGACTTGATTGGATGCCATGACGAATATCACATCCAGAGATTCTTCTCCTGGATAAAACAAAGGAAACTACAAAAAAGGGGAGGATCATTACATCACTGTGTCGTGCATGAACGCACATCGGTGCCAAGTGAAAACTTGTTACAGTGTTGTCTGTGATTTAATTTAGCATTTGTTTAGCTAACGTTAGCCAGCAATATCTCTGCTGAGATGTCCTAAATAAATTTGAAGATAAAATGTCAGACAGAAAATAATCCTCGTGTTTTATTTTTCCATCCATGGAGCTGCGGCTTTGGTCAGTGACAATGTTGCAGCATCCACTTCAATTAAAAGCCTAGTCCCAGTCCATCTTAGTAGCCCAGTCACATAAAGGCCCATCTCAATAAGAAGCCTTGTCTGGTTCCCAAGCAGGTCTTTTTTATTATTTTTATAGAAGTTCTTCTGATGTATAAAACCAGGTTGTTGGCTCAAACTAAGTGTCCATTCCTCATGAGTTGCTCATATTCCTTTAGACCGTAAGGGTCCTCAGATCAAAAGAATCAGAAGGGTTTTCCATAAAAATTAATACAAGTCGTGAGTATTGTTTTAACAGGATAGAGTGGTGCTGTGTCAGTATGCCTGGTGCTGTAAAAAGAGTGTTATAACTCTCTTATGCGTTGTCTTTCAGAGCTACATAATAGCCCAAGCTATTAATTGAAGTTTTACAGTAGGTTAGGTGATTAATGACTGTGAGGCTGTGTAACATATGGTCAAGTCCTACTTTGGCTTAAAGGGACAGTTTGCCCCAAAATTAAAAATACATATTTTTCCTCTTGCCTGTAGTGCTATATATCACTCTAGATTATTTTGGTTTGAGTTGCTGAGTGTTGGAGATATTAGCTGTAGAGTTGTCTTTCTGCTCTTGAGTATAATGGAACTAGATGGCACTCGGCTTGTGGTGCTCAAAGCGCCACAAAAAATACATTCAAAAACCTCACCAGCAATGTCTCTTTCCAGAAATCATGACCTCAAGATAATCCGCAGACCTTATTGTGAGCAGTTCCATTTACTGAACTACACCCGCCAACCAAATGACAGCGCAGAGGGAAGTGTGCATCTACTGCTAGCTCACCTAATACCACTGAGCTAGCTAGCATTATAGCTTAGAAAGACAGCATTAATGTTTACATCTCGAGCTGTCACGAGCACGAGACTCTAATCCACGAGTAGATGCATTCTTCCTGTGTGGTAATACAGTTGGCAGATGTCATTCAGTAGAAGAAAATAGTTCCTACATGAAAGTGTTCATAGTAAGGTCTGTAACTGGGTGATGATTTCTTGAAAGAGACATCGCTGTTGAGTTTTTCACTTTCTTTTTTTGGTGCATTGAGCATTACAGGCAGAATGCCATCTGTGACCAATGTATTCAAGAGAACGAAGACATCTCTACGGCCAATGTCTCAACCACTCTGCAACTCACGGCAAAATAATCTAGAGTGATTAGAGGTGAACTGTCCCTAAAAGGATATTTGCTTAACTACAGTGAGTTATTATCAGAGCCATTAATAAATTGATCTGGTTATAATTGCAGTCTGGTCAGTGATAATAGGTCAGAGCTGTCGTGTATCATGATGTAGCAGCTATCTAGGACCCACTAGGGGCTTGAGTTGAGCTCTGTGCAGCTGACGGCAGAGCCATGATCTGTGTGAAGACCAATAACAAGGAAAACTAACACTCACATTGAGCACATCAGTCGGCATCATGTACTGTGTTTTTTTTTTCTATTTTATGGAAGCATTTTTCAGTCAAAGATGAAACCACGTATGAAGGGTTACAGTGGGACTTACCATGCCTGCCCTATTGACTTCAATAGAAGCAGCACCAAAGTCTGGCATGAACGCAGATTTCGAATGCTGTCATGAACTTGTAACGACTCTTATTCTTGTATAGTTTCCTTTGATAAAACTCCCCCCAAAAAAAGATCACTCGCCGAAGTCCTTTCAGTGCCTCTAAATTATTCGAAGCCCAGTCTGTACCACTGTGGATAATTTCAGCAAAAAAAAAGATTCTTGTTGCCTAGCATCATGTACTATCATGGCTTTTAATGTTGTGGTATCAATCATTTGTAAGGTGGGACTTTTTTTTAAAAATGAATTTCGGATGAAAACTCAATAAGGTTCAATTCTGCCTCAGTTAGGTTTGAAGAATTAAGGTGTTTCTTATGAGTCATTGTTTTCCATTTCTCATGTAAGTGATTTATCCACTACATCCCCAGTGATGGATTTGGCTGTAAACTGTAACTCAATCAATCCCCACGGTATATGCTCGCCACCTAATAACACCTCATGTGATTACAGCTGTATACATATTAGCCTGCATGCCTTTTAATCACATGCAGATTTTATGTTACATGTTTGCACTCCCACCTTCTTCAATTTACCTGTCATCTTTGCCAGTGTGGTGGGATCTTATAATTCATGCTCCCTAGTGTTTTAGCAAATCACCTAATTAGCTGAATTAAAAAAAAAACAAAAACATGTCATGTAGCTATCTGCTAATAACACAGTCTGTGGTTTTGTGAGGCAAACACTGATAACAAAAGGTTACTTCCTTTTGAGGCAGAAAACACATTTTACACGCAGGGTTACCGAATCAAAACCATCTCTTGCAGGGAGGTATCGACCGTAAACAAGGCTGAGATGAGCAAGAGCCTTTTGTCAGAGCTTCAATAACCGCTGAGGGATCAACAAAGATGGCACTGATAATCTTGTTTGTCACAGAATCGCATGAATATTGATTGGAGAACACAATATAACTTATAACATGTCTTTTAAACCTCACTCAGTTCACCCGTACAGAGGCTCCTATATATTGCTATGTGGAATACAAGATTGGTATAACCCTCAAATCCCTCTGTGTGCTTCACCTTCAAAATGTTCATTTTAACACATCATTTAGTTTAATGATGTCTTTGTTCGTAAAACTGTGCTTTGTTGTTTAAAAAAATAGGCATGTGGGTGGATTGCAGACCAATGTTTCAAAAGCAGCTTCACTGTTTTAAAGGAAATTCAGAAGCAATCAGTAATGTCTGGAGGCAGAATAAAGCACAACAGTCCATTAGTATGGAGAAAATTACAACACAAAGCGCTCGCTGAACAAAAGTGCAATTCATTTGAATTGAGAGTGAAGTTCTTTCACCT
>JAPZEB010000023.1:3665583-3686046 GCA_029783705.1 Chaetodon striatus | reverse complement strand
CTTCCAGCAGGATAACGCACCATGTCACAAAGCTCAGACCACCTCAAACTGGTTTCTTGAACGTGACAATGAGTTCACTGTACTCCAGTGGCCTCCACAGTCACCAGATCTCAGTCCAATGGAGCACCTTTAGGATGTGGTGGAACGGGGATTTGCATCATAGATCTGCAGCTGACAAATCTGCTGCTGCTGATGCTATCATGTCAATATGGACCAAAATCTCTGAGTAATGTTTCCAGTATCCAATGCAGCATCTATGCTAACCTTCGTTAGAGTCGCAAGTGTTGTTTTGAATGGGCAGTTGCCTCCCCGAATCATCGCACGCACCTAATTCAAACCCATAGCTGCCAGTAGCTCCTCACAGGATCCTGATTGGTGCAAATAGTTTGGAAACAAACACAGTAATTGGGTGAATTCTTGTGAAGCAGGTGGTTGAAGTTTTCCTAAATGGCTTACTGCCAGGATATTTTTTGGTTAAGGTTATGACAAAAGCCTGTTTCGGGTTCAGAATAGATTTCTGTCAGAAAGAGCTTTCTGGGATAGAGTCTACAAGCAAAACTTCTCCCTCTGTTCTTGTGATCCTGCAGTTTCACTAGAATCAAGCTGCCATTCAAGGTAAACATGTGGACAAAATACCCTAGGAATACAGGGCTGCACTTGTGCACTTGGCACACACATAAAGACATTACCATTTCTTTTTTTTATTCTAAGTCAAAATAAATAAGTTCACCTGCATATAGACAGTTTCATTGGAATTGCATTGCGAGGCCACAGCTTGAGTCCATGTTTGCTTTCTGTCGGCTGATGTCATTCACATTCGCTGCAAAACATTCCAAGAGGAAATCTAAAGGAGCCCATTTTTAATGTTTATGTTGTCAAGTTTGAAATGGTCTGTAACTACCATGAGATGTTCGACATCTGAGAAGGTGTCAGGGATGTGACAGAGGTATGTATGAGCACACGGATGGCTTTCTGACTGTCAGTCCAAAGAGTGACACTCTCTTCTAGACCTCACCTATAGGTGGCCCTTTCAGCCCCTCGAGGGATTTAGCCTGTCTGTGAATAGGGAGATTATGCTCGGGGGATGGAGTTGGCTGGTGTCCCTCATCGCAGCACATTACCTGCTACATATGTGCATATACTTAGTTTGTATTAAGGTTTTGTGTGTCATGTTATTTCTGTGTTGAGTGAGCAGCTGCTCCAATCTAGGGGGAGGAGTCAGAGTGATGGGGATAAGGTATGGCTCGTCCCTTGCAAGGCTCCCTTTGTCTGGAGATCATCTACTATCCCAGCCTTAAGAGGATTACCACATGTTATGATATTAGACTGGAAGCACAGTTATCATCTCCTTCTGACAACAAGCCTTCCGCCACATAAGCGGACTATAAGCAGCTATGCGTTACCAAGCACATACATCAGAAGAAGAGGGTGCTTACGGCTGGCTGCAGCCTCGCTTTACTTGTGATGTTTGATTTATGATATTATATAAACAGATTTCCACGCTGCACAATCAGTGTCAGACGTGTGTTTAGCATTCCTTATGCATGCATACCTTCCAAAGTAGGACTGTTTAGTTATTTAGATTTATGATGTGTATCCGCTGCTCTGTCTCTCCGGTGAGCAACACATCAAGGTTCCTCCCTCGTCTCCTGCGCCTGGTCATAGCGCCATGCGTGCCATCACATTTGTTTGTGTTCACGTCCCCTTGGAGCTGATGGAGAAGGAGAGATGAAAGAGAGGAGTGTGGGGAAAAAAAGTGGGATGAGGAGGTAAAGAGAAGCAGAAGAGGGACAACCAATTGGCAAGTTTTTTTTTATTTTTTAGTTTGGAGTGTGCGTACGCCGTATTGCTGTGAGCCACCACATTCATTGGAATTGAAACCCCAGCTGGCCTGAAGACATCCATTGTGATTTCTTTTTTTGTTAGACTCCAACCTTTTTCAAATCATGTATTCCTGTCTTCCAGGTGGACTTATTATTTTCTTCCTTTATACTACACCACTTTAAAAAAAAAAAAAAAAAAAGCCCTCCCCCTTTGCCCTTTTTGAAAGATGTGTGAATGTTTGACTCGTGGCTTGCTGAAGAATGAATTAAAAACAAAAACAAAAAAAAGCCCTGGTATTTCTATAAATAATGGTTTGGCTTTTCCTTGGCAACCTTCGAGGCTGAGCGCCTGGCATGCAGCACCCCCTAAAGTGTCTTCAGAATTTATCTGGTCCCGCACCCAACAGTATTCATCACAATGTAAAATGCCGCGCCTCTGCAATACATCACAATCCGGCCACAGGGCCACCGTAAATCAAAACTACAATGCCCTTGACGTCTGCATTAGGCCCATAAACTACTTTTTTTTCTATCCAGACCCAGTGGACGGTGCAAGATCCTTGTTGACCACAGAGTCCTGTATGTGTGTGAGTGTAGCTTACTGCACGTTTGCGTGTGTTATAGCGTGCGTGTAAAGCTGTAGGCAGTTGTGAGCGTACTTCTAGGTAGTGTGACAGCAGGCGGAGACTGTCTGTGTCTACGTCTGTCCCTGGCCTGACTGAGACGTGATTTATGGCCTCTACCTGCTAGATGGCTTTGGTTAAGGCTTGGTGCGGTCTCTGCAGTGCACAGCCAGACATCTTGATGAGAGTCATATCTCCACTGTTACAGTGATCTACCAGACCCTTATATACATGCAAGCAATAACACGCAGTGACGGCCACACCTGTGTATGCAGTGATTTGTGCTGTATTTAAACAGCTCAGGCACGTGCACAGACGCGTGCAAAGTGTATTGAGGATGCAGCGTGGGGGGAATAGTTTCAGCAGAGGGCATGTGCTTTATTAGTATTTAAGAGTGAGGAGTGAGTGTGTTTGACTTTTAGATTGACTTAGCAGCCAGAGATCAGTGGTGGCGAGGCTCAGATGTGTCCAGCTGGTTTCCACATATGCACTAGCTCCGCGTCTGCGGCACGTCCGAGATCACTTTGTTCTCGTCTCCTCTGGTCTCCTATGCCGTTGAGAAATCTTGACTGAAACTGATGTTTTATGAATTGATGTTTTAACACAGCAAGTCCTTCACCTCCCAAGGAGAATGGAGGCTTTTTTGTGCCGTTTCAAAAGCAATGAGCACGGGTTCTTTACAACATAAAGATTATTCCCACCCTCTCGTGTCATTTTTGTATGCTTGATGGGAGTTTTCTCTCGCTCTGGGATTACTGAATAATGTCCAAAACACTCCTGTGGCTGTCGTTAGCCTGCTGAAGAGCCCACAGAGGTACAAGCAGCTGAAAGCCTGCAACAAGCACAGGGTGCAGCAGCTTTGGCAGTGGATTAAATACAGAGCCTTGGGCAAGTAACACAGTAAAAAAAAAAAAAAAAAGTTCCATAAAATTATTTCATTTTCAGTATTATTACACGGGAAAAAGAGAATATGTTAAATTATCTGGTTATTGTTTTGTCAAGATTTTGTTATTCGTCAGTATTAAAAATAAATAAAGTTGATGAATATGTAAGTGAACCGCGCAGTGCTGAGGACAACAGGCAAGAATAGTGACCAAGGTGAACCAGAGACCTGTGTGCTGCAGATTAATTACTCCTTTTGTAACGTCTTGGTGCGTGAATTTTCAGCTAAGCTGAACTAATGTACTTGGTGTGTGACAGCCAGCATGTGAATACAGCTGAAATGTGAGAGGTACACTCATTTTATTGTTATGAGATATTAAATGGTGCTAAAGCTAAAAATGAAAGATAATTTCAGCATTATTTACACTGAATTAAACAAGCAAAATGTAAAATGTGGCACATTTCTTTTTAATTTTCTGCTAATTTAATACTTTTGCAAACTTATTATTTCTAGAATGATGTTAAAAACTTATTATAGAGAATGTGAAAAATATATTTAACTAAATGTTGCATGTATGATAAAGATAAAATCAATGAACACAGTTTATGTTTACACCACTAAATCACTATCATCTTTATTCTTCTGATTATTGAAAGCTATTTATGCCCACTCTGGCTGTTATTATTATTATTCCTCTCTCTTCCCTGTGACCACTAAGCAGGCTATAGAGGGTTCAGGCATATGGAATAAAAATGCTCTAAATTGATTCGGCTTGTGCTGTTTAAATGAAGAATGCTGCTAATAGCTTTTCATTAACACAGGTCCATTGCGTGCATACTTGGTGATTGTTCTGTAGACCCCCATTAGACAGAAGGCACATTCATTTACTTTAAAAGGTGGTAATACTGATACAAGCTAAAAGGGGTTGCGTAAATACTTTCATTGTGTTGCTTTCAGTAATTTCAAGTTTGAAATTATTTTGCTGATTGCTCTAATGCACTTGGATGACTTTATCCCTTTAGTGTGAGTCAGACTCCCAGCAAAATTTGAGCATAATTTCTGCTGTTGGAAATCAGCAGATGAAAACTTAGCAGGGTCAGTCTCCATATGGGACCTACAACATTTCAAATATATATCAATACAGCTGCCAACACTGAAGTGAGATGCTAAAAAAATCATCAGCAAAGTGGCCCACAGCTCAGATCGGAAGCGATCAAGAGGATGTGACCTTCATGGAGATGAATGACAGAACATTATCCAGCATTCTCATTTGCACCCTCGGGTGCAATACCGAATGATCACCTGCAGCGACTTTCATGAAGACCCTGAGGCAGCTGCTGGATGGAGAACATTTTCATAGCGACAGCTGAACTGTTGAGGTCGGCATGTCAAAATATGTTTTAATTAAAAACAAAAGTAATTTTCCACATCATGATGATGGTGACATGAAGATTATTCTAGTTATATATACTTATTTCAATTCATTTTAGTAACTCAAAATTGAATAAAGATGATGTACTGAAGCACCCCAAAGGGGTGCACGTTTGCTAATTAGCAGATTACACAAAGAACAGGTAAAGCTGATGGGAGTGCCACTAGCTTTTTAGGAAGAGAGATAAAAATGTACTGGACTATCGGACATTGATAGCCGAGAACGGCCATGCTTGTAATTATCTTCTAATGCCGCATGAGCAACAGGCTGGTAAACTCCAGTAAATAATCTGCGCCATGATGTTTTGCTAGCCAACAAAAACACTCACAGCAGAGCATCGTCAGCCATTGGTGCAAGTTGTAAGCTTTAATTCAGCAGTAAAAAATCAGCCGTGTGTGTCTGGCTGTGGATGGTGGAGCTGCTGAATAGAATTGTCAGGTTTGTTAGTTACAGCGATGGCTGTTACCAGTTAGCTCCACTCGTTAGCCGCTGAACAGCAGCGGAGCGAGCAGCCACCTGCCGCCAGACTTCACAGCTGATCTCTGCAGGACTCTACTCAGTCTGGACTCGAGAAGGTTTATGGTTTGATGCTGTCTGACAGGCAGGTAGGAGCCTTGGTTATCTGTGAGTGTAGCTGTGCTGTAAGTAAACAGTCTGAACCCAGCTGAGTTTTTTTATGACAGCTGAAAGTTTAGTTTTGATTACCAGCTCTGTGAGACATGAGTTTGAAGCTCCAGACTAACATGTTGAGCAAGTTGTTTTCCTGCTTCATAACACTGAGACCAGCAAGTCAGAGTTTACAGTAAACCTGGGAACAAATCCTAGTTCTTTCAGATTAGTTATTTGTAGTGTCAGCATTTTTGAGACCGTAAATAGAGATGTTGAGCTTTTTAAACGATGATCAGTAAGTGTGTGCTTAAACCTGTCAAAAACTGCTGGAGAAATGCCCGTTTGTAAGGCTGCAGAGATTATTTGTAGTTGTAAAAAAACATTGTCTACATGAAATTCTTAGATATCTGCATATGTATGCAGAATCTAGGAAGCAATTTTGGTATCATATGAGTTCTGGTTTACATTTGTTCTCTGAATACTACTGCCCAATACCTTTGAGCATGCTTTTTTTGCATGCAGGTAAACAGAACAAAAGTATAAACAACTGTAAACAATGACCACTGCATGGTGCATGGAAGAGGAAGTTCTGGTCCAGATATTTGCTGGCTGCACTGGAACTGCCCCAAAAGTGACTGTTGCCCTCGAGGGTGTGAGTTACGAGTTTGGGACCAGAGTGATCGACAGAGCGACGGACATGTTGGACGGACAAAGCAGACTAACAGAGCGGACGACATTGCTATACCTTAAGGAAGACAAATGATGACGTCAGAATCAGAGCAGCAGACGCTGAGATATCCTGACTTTTATTCCCTAGTATGAGTAAGATGCTGGATCATACATTTCCAAAAATACCACTCAGCAGCATTTTCATTAGACCCTCCCTGTCTGTTAAATGCAGTTTTGAAGGAGTGATGAAGTCTCACGATAACATTATGTTTTCTCCTCCAGAGCCACAGACACCATAATTGAACCACTTGTGAATTTTGTTCATGTCTTATGGATGCATTTTTCACTTTCGCATCTCATGCAGCAGATATGCTCTCATTTTAATCTATGCAGCTCCGTGCATCGGCTCCATTAAGGATCGCATCTCAGCTCCATATCACGGATGTAAATGCGTTTATTTATGCTTCAATTTTTTCCGACAATATGCACGTAAACACGAGGTTGATACCCAATAAAAAGGAACCATTTGAATATATTCATCTAAATTTAGCAGTCAAGGCAGAGCAGTGCTGTCTCTGGACAGAGCCAAAGAGCAGCACACCCTGCTCCAGTTTTCCACAGACTCTCCCTTCACTTGCCCAGCAGCTGGGAAGCAAAACATGGGAACTTCTTGGGTATTGAGGAGCTGCAGTGTTTATTCATGGGCAAACTGTAACCTACACTGCATATTAAATGCCACTACATAGAAATGCACTGCATACAAAGTTTGGCTGCTCCTTTGCTGCTTAAAGCTTTGAAATTCACGCACAAGAGGAACCGATACAGGCAGTCACTTTGGTGTCTCATGAATGCTGCTGTTAGGCAAGTGTGACGCTGACGTGACGTTTGCGGTCTGGACACAAGATAGGCATAAAAAAAACTGGTGACTGTGACAGGTGTGTTCGCTTTAGAGCAAATCTGTTTATATTTGTAGTTCTTGCACGATACCCAATGTGTGTGTTTCTCTACAATTAGAGTGTGTGCTAACGTACCACACAAACACCGAGCCTTGGTGTTCAGCCTAAGCTCTTATGATTCCACACTGTGTTTTCTTCATCTCGACCACCTACCAGCACCACACACGCACTGAACTCACACACCCACTACACACACACCTGCTCTCCTCTCAGCGCTCTCAGCAGGCCTGCCGCCAGTCTCCTCTGCAGTCAGCCAATCAGTCACTGCTCTGTAGTTTAGATCAGACAATGCTCCCCTCATTGGCTGGCTCAGAAGCAGAAAGCCAGGCTCGCGGCAACGTTTTGGGAGAGCTGTTTTCGATTGTTTTGTTGCAGAATAAGACATGTCATATTCAGGGCAGGGCCGTTTCATTAGTTTAATGCTTCACCAGGTTGGAGGTTTCATTAGCTAAATGCACCCTTTCTTCTCTAATCAGATCAGCAGAATCAGATCAGTCTGAATCATCAGCTGCCCTTTTCACACAAGGGGATCTCCTGCTGTACCAAATATTGGAAGTAAAATGTTGTCCCGTGAGATTTTTGTCTCTCAGGCTCCATTTTCCCTCCCTCCCTCTCTTCTTCTCATTCAAACGCAGTTATTGCGTTCTCCCACAAAGACTGTGCATGCCAAATGTGTCAAAAAATGGCTTTTTCTTGTGCCTCTGTTCACTTTGCATTCTGTACGCTACTCTTTCTGCCTGTGTGTTTCCTTTTCTCTGTTTTCTCATTCATACTTACCTTATGCTGCAGTCATGGCGAGGGATGGAATCCACAATTGGCCCACGGTATTTCTCAGAGGACTAACTCCAAGGAGAAAACTCAATCTTTTAAAATGCTTTATTCTAAAAAGGCGGCTCAGGACTGACATGAATGTAGCCTGCAAAAGTCAGGACTTAAATTCAGCAAATGGAAATAAGTTTTACGCTGATATAGTAGAGAGGCATTTTCTGCAAAGCTCTGGAGTTTGGACAGCGCTGTAGGTGCAGGGGTGGCTCCTGATAGGTGGACATTGTGTGGCAAAAATGAAAGAAATTACTCAA
Organism: Chaetodon striatus; assembly: GCA_029783705.1. NCBI lineage: Eukaryota > Metazoa > Chordata > Actinopteri > Chaetodontiformes > Chaetodontidae > Chaetodon > Chaetodon striatus. Next base: position 3,677,972 of record JAPZEB010000023.1, on the reverse strand, counting down.
TACTGTCACCAGAGAATCAAACGTCTGACTGGTTGAAAAGGACCAGCAGCTGAAGCTCATTTTGGCTGCTCTTTATCTCTCTAATGTGGAGCCCATGGGTATTCTTGAACCTGTGACCTCACTTCCCTCGGTCCGTGCTTTCCTTTTCACACTCCGCCTCCCTCCTCCGGGGAAATGGAGGTGAAGCAAACTGATGAGATGTCCTGATAGATAATTTTTGTAATGTTGCTACCTCTTCATTTTTTCTCCCCAAGCAGGAGCAGATGTTAGAGACTTTTTATCACTTGCCTCTCTGTCTTTGTCATCAGGCTCGCAGATGTGATGCAGTGCAGATTGTGTGTTTTTCATGTGTGTAGGTGCATTTTTGTGACCGTGAGGATATTTCAAAACTTTTCAAAGTTAGTACATCAGCATTTTTTTTCTCAACCAAGACTTATCTGACAACAGCAACACATTCATAAGGCTCGGTATTTACTCCTTCCTTTGATCAGTCCACAAATTAAATTGTCTTCAGTATTTCTTGCTGTCCCAGGAATGGTGAACTGTTTTTTGGGCCAGTGATTACCCAGAGTAATTGATACACATGAGAGAGTGGACTCTAAGCTTTCAAAGTGGATATGGTACAGTTACATAAACACCCAAGTAAACTACATAAAAAGGGAGGAAACATTGCATTTAATTTGCATAGTAATTCATTTTTTGGCCCTCTTATGTGTTCATAAACCTCACATGAGTGCGTCTGCAAAAGCAGAGAGTGATAAATAAGTAATATGAACTAAGCCTGCTTTCCTCTGCTCTTTCGGGAGCTGGTGTGTTTTTGTTTGCTTCATGAAGGGAACATGTAAGATTTTGGTCAGGGGCTCTGTTTTACCTTTTCAAACACAAACACACCTCTAATGATCATAAGAATAAATAGTTTTAATTACTGGGCATTGTCATCAGCTTCACACATCATTAGAAAGAGAACATTTTTTATGCTAACTTGAAAATGCTTCCAAATAATAAAAACAGTGAATGTTATACCATTCAGTCAGTGTTAGGACAGTGATGTGTTTCACTGTTATGGCTCCACTCCGTTTCATTGGATTTACAATGAAACTATGACTATGAAGTTAAAGTGCTGACTTTAAGCTTTATAAGTGTCTGAGGTTGTTGTCGTCCCCTTTGTATACTGTATACAGTCCCCTAACTTTATGACAATGCAGCAGTGCACTTACTGTAAACATGCAGATTAAGCAGCCAAGGAGCCGTTTTATGGCCAAACTGTGAAATGTTCTTGACTGGCCACATTACTCATCTGACCTCAGTTCAGTTCATAATGTGTTTTGCTTGCTAAAGACCATGACTGTAGGCCAGAAGTCTCTGAAATAAGCAAGAGGTGAAGGTGAATTTAGTAGCAAGCCAGGCAGAGCATCATCATGAAGTTTCTGTGGATGTCTGTGGGTGGAATACATAAGCTAGTCATTGACTACAAGTGATATTCATCATGATAAAATATGACTTACATCTAAAGGGGTTCTGTGTGAAATTCAGAGTGGATGAGTTGTCTGCACATGGTTCTCAACATGGAGGTGGCTGAGCCGGCTAGCAGCTAACAGTGCTAACTCCATAAACAGCACTAAACAGCGGCAACAAGGCTGACAGAGCTAACGATGTTAACTGGGGGAACCCAAGGGTGGGCGCTATGATTTCATGATGACGCTGTTCCCATATCATTGCTAAGTGCTGTATAGGCACAGTGCAAAGCTGAGCTGCCAGTAGGACACACCATACAAAGGCACCCACTAACGCTTGCTAACATCTGGCTTTTGTATTTAATGGGAAGGGTTAAAATTTACTCTCACTCCCAGATTTATACTTACTGGACTTATCATACTTGGGTGGACATGCTGTTTTTAGCAATGACGGGCTGCCATAAAATAGCATCTGCCTCCATCCAAGCAGTGCTCAAACATCATTTTAAGTTTAGTCGAAACAGAGTTTAAGAGAAAGACTGAATGAGTAAGTAAGAGAAACAAAAGAAGTAACCACTGTCACCTTTTGGCTGGCCTCTATGTGTCTCTCTACTGTTTACTAACCTGTTTTTCCATGTCTAGCCTGTCGGTGACGTCAAAAGTGACACATCAAATAGAAAAAAGACAGAGACAGGCATACTTGTCTGGTCTACTGGGAATGGGAAAGCACTCTGATACCTATTTTATTGCAGATTTTTCCATGTTAAAAAAAACTGCATATATGCACTGATTTTGGAAATCATTACATGCAAGTGTGAGCATGTATAACCGGCTTACCACAACAAAGAACAGAGACGTTGGATTTCAGCAGACACAGAGAGCTTTATTACTCCACTATATCTTTACGTGGCAAACTGTTTGCTGTTATAATAATGCTCTAAATGTCACATACAGAACCTTTAGGTTTAAGCCCCATGAGCTCAGCCCCACCACTTTATATCCTGTTGTCAAGCCTGTGAAACATCCCACTGTCACACAGCAAATATGCACTTAATGATGGTGACATTTCCTATACTGTCTGTATCATGTAAACATCATCAAACCTATAGCTGGAAATCAGCACGTCCACAGTTATTGTTTGATAACCAAGCACCACACTGATGTGCAAATCAAACAACAATGGAAAATGCGTCACTATCCCAACACTTTGCAATTGTAATGTACATCGTTATACACAACATGGTCTGACTATATGCCATGTTTGCAACACTGGTAGACTTTCTTTGACTACAAGTTTTAGCGTTTACAGCAGCATCTAAGGAGAGTTTGTCTGCTGGATAAACAACAATGGGCTCAAGTCATTTGGTGGTGGCTAATTACAGGAAACACACAACAGTTTACCCAGAAACCACAGAATTAGGAAGAGCAGAACACCATTATGTTTCTGGCATCCCTCAGTCAAACTCTAATCAATATAAATGGACTGACAGATGGCTCTGTTTTCTGTGACAATACCGGGTCACTTTTTGTATCTGCGACAGAGACTTTACTGTTTCAAACTTCTTTCTGTATTCTCTGAAAATAAGAGCACATGCACATATCAGTAAGACTGTGAGGTGTTATGTTTCAGAGGGGATTAATTCCTGGCGAAGACTTGCACTTTCTCCTTGTGGGTGTCAGGTGACTGACAGCAGCACAGTGTAATGTAATGCACGCACTGATGTGAGACCACTCCATTCTGGGAACAGCGATGAAACCAAAACTTTGACAAAACCAAATGAAGGCTGCATGTTTAGGGCAATAGACTGTCAAACAGGCAATTTGCAAGTCTGTGTATGTTGTTTTTCATGCTTTACAAAAAATTAATGGAGCCAAATGGCCTCTACTGAGAAGGACAGCCCTGTAATTTCCAAATATGTTGACTGTGCAGATACATTGCAGACTGGGACAAAAACTTTTGGCGCAGACCAACCTGAGCTGGCATTGCTCCCATCAGATCCGGCTAATTAATTACCAGACCTCATTAGATAGCATTTTTCGCAAATAGTGACAACCGTATGTTACTTTAGCATCTTAAATCTTCAAACAATTCACTTATCCTTCAAAAAGTAATACTTAAACTGCTGGTATAGAAGTATTTTGGTATGATATATAGTGGTTAATGTTTACAGAATTATAACGCATGAAACTTTGTAGAGAGAATTGTGTACATGGAGGCAAAACTGTTTCAACACTAAGTTTACATTAATTGACCTCAACTGCACCAGTCCAAAGGGATGTAAATGCCACTTGCTGAACTTCAAGATCTGGTCCCTGTGCTCCACCGCAGACTCCAAGTTAGTGGAAACAGTTGAAACACAGAAATCCTGCTTTGTCCCCTGTGAGTCTACTTCTCAACACATGGCTAATGGGGGAAAATTACCCTCCTCACTGCCGTTGACATTTCAAGAACCAGGTCATGGCCATTTTCCAGAGTGAAATAACAATGGTTGTATTGCCTTTAATGTTGCCAAAGCTAACCTGGAGAGCTATTTAAATACAGAGACATCAGAGCGGGTCACTTTGAGTGGCACTCTTGAAGCAATGAAGCAGAGCTTGTTCTCTTATGTGGTAGTTACCTTTCGAGCACAAGGTGAAACTGCCTGCCAATCTGACTGAGCCACTGCAGGACAAACGAGAGGACTTCGCAGTGAGGCATAATGTTGGGATTGTAGGGGTGCCAAAGTGCTCAGAGAGCTCGTCCACAGCCTCTGTTTATGTACTGCTGGAGAGAGTATTCAACCTGGATGGGGTCCCACCACTGGGTAGCCAAGCAGGGAGACCCTCTGTGTGCCACTGGGACAGGGGCTGTAGTACTGCCATCATCCAGTACCTCGCGAGGAAAGAGCAATCCATCAAAGTGAACTCAGTGACTGTTTATTCTGAGCACTCTGCACATGTGGACTGAGTGCAGGAGACATTTAACAAGCAGAAGTTTTAAAGAGGAAGAGGGGATAGAGTATCATACAGGGTCCATTATAACCTGAGTTTAGGTACAAACACTCCTACATCTGTTTTTACACCTCAGCTCAGAGAATACATGTAATCCTTTTTCCCATTTTTAATGCATCTGTGGTTTATAAAGTATATAATTTTAAAGTTAAAATTTGAATATCTGATAAGAGATTCTTTAATCAGGGTCAAGGGTAAGGTCACACACAAGCGAAATAAACACTGACAAATATTTGCCTCTCATTTACTTCCATTCAGTGCAGCAGGCGGGCAAACAAAATTTGCATCTTCACATCATGTGGAGTTCAACTTTGGTGAACTTTGACCAGCAAAATCAAAGCCTCAAAAAAAGCATGTGTGGAGGAGACAGTGTGCCTTGTCTTGAAGGCCAATATTGTAAGATACTGACAATGAAAAATACAAACTGCTCCGCATGAGAGATGCTGCTTGGCTGGTAGTCAGTCTAGAGACAGCCATGGAATATAAGAGAATGGAAAATGTACAGAAACATCAAATTTAGCTGTATTTATTAGCAAGCTAGCTAACTACCAGGGATGGTTTCTGTGTCTGTCACTTCAGGCACTGGCCACATTCAGCTCAAATATCGCCTCAGCAGGCGATACTTGTGATAGGTTTAGCACCCAGCCTTGTGCCAACCATAGTGCTAAAATCTGCTAAGTTTTTTGTGGCATTCTTTCAGATATCCTACAGCAGGGAAAGATGGAAACACAACTAACACCATCCCTTAGCATGGATAATAAATGGTCTGTCTTTTTCCCCTCGGTCTACTGAGCTAAATGTTTTGTGTACTCTTTGAATAACATTAGCACTTTTTCTAAACCGGGCATACAAGATACAGCAGGGCAAGGGAACAACTGACTAGACCCTTTTAGGGCTGTTGTCACAATGACATCAGTTTGTTAGCTCAAGGCAAAACACGACTCGCCACTACAGAGCTGTAGGCTACATAGGAGTCTTAAAATGTCGTCTTGTTGTGTTATTGGGAGCTATAGTAGAGGGAGTCATGGCTCAAATGTTTACTAAGGCTTATTATGTCCACCTGTTGGTCAAAGAAACTGAGCGTTATATTTCTACATGAATAATTAATGAGCAGTTAAGTTAATCACACATTCACTCTGCTCGGTACTCTGCTGCTGCGTCTCCCCAGACCGAGTGCCAAGAGAGCTCTGCTACTCCAGATAACGGACGGTACATTCGACAGCGTTACAAATTTATAAACGGTCCAGTTTGTGCTAGAGTGTGCTTTGGCCCTCGGAATAAGTATTTCTGAATACACCACTTGTATCATCTTCCTCCATTGTCTAAAACAAGCCAAAAGAACTCGCTAGCGAGCGCTAGCTAATGTCTGTGGAGAATTGTTTTGCCTCCAACTAAGCCCTGCCCACCAAAAAACATCACACTGTTTACTAACAGTGAAAGGGTCTATATATCTCTATTTTAAGGTAATCCATCCAATACATGAGAAGAAACTCAATTCACTCAAAACCATTAATGTCAGCTTGATGGTGGCAAAAGGTCAGGGGGTCACCAAAGTAATTAGGATTCCTCCTCTGGGCCGTGTGGATATGTGCACCAAATTTTAAGACATTCCATACAATGGTTGTTGAGATGTGTAACCAAATATGTCAACCTCAGGGTGGTGTTTGAGAATAAAACACCATGAATGTCTACATTGAGCAGAAATCCATGAATAGTTGTTGAGATATTGTAGGTTGGTGAACCAACCTAACATTTCCATCCAGAGCCACACTGCTAGCGTGGGTAGAAAATCTGAAAAATGTTATACCCAGAAGTCAAACTTTTTGGCTCTTTTGGCTGTATCCAGATCTCTTCAAACATCCATATTTAAAACAGGGGAAAAAAATCTAATAATGATACCATGTCACTAATCCAGTGTGTCTGGAGGCAGACAGGGTCCCATCCAAATAAACCGCTAATAACCATAAATAATTGCTAAATATGGGTTTCAATAAATAATGGATCTTTGCTGTCAGCATGCACGAGAGGAAGAAGATTTTCTAGCTAGTTAGTAAGCAAAGTGAGGAAAAGTTCATGTCCCTCCGCCATGAAAAACACTAACAAGCTGCTGGTTTCTTGGCTGCCAGACTTTTCCAGCCACGCCGACGTGCAAACTGATTAAGCCAGCTGATGTTTGAGCTCCTTTTTTGCTGTAAATTGTTAATCCAGGGCTGTTTGGAAACCCACAGAACTCCAGTCTGTTTCTTTGTAGAACTTTTGCTTTGGTGCAGCCATGCGTTGAACCTATTGTGCACTCAACTTTGTCTCGTTCTTAATTAGCCAGTATCTTGACACCCTGCATAATTGAACTTGTAAACACTTGGTTTCAGGCTGTTTTCAAATTAAGTCGTGATATATCTATTAATACAATGTGAAACTGTAGAAAATGTTTTCTTAATCTTACCTTAGCTGAGATGTTTTAATTGAGATCTGGGAGTGGATACTACACTCCAGGCAATTACAGTGTGTACTGTGTGCAGTGTAGTATTTTAGGGTCTAGGTCATCTTTTTGCTACAAAGGCACACTGATTGATGATAACAGTGTACAAGTTTGTCATTTTTATGCTGGTGGCGAAAATTCCAAGACATAGCATATAATCACAGCAGTTTTGCACATGTTAAAACTTCACTTTAATGCTATGGAAAAACCCCTTAAGGATTGAAACCAGAAGTGGAGGGAGAGACAGACTTACAAATAAGTCTTAACTCAGATATTGGCTGCATCTTATCAACTTGTTTAATTAGGGACAGTGATCGATTCAGCAGGAGCTAAAACCGCATTCGGCTCCTTTTTTCAATTGAAAAGATTGACAAGATGTCTACCAATTACTCCATCTGCATGACAGCCCCGAGGTATTTGTTTTTTGGTTTTTTTTTAAAGATTCCAATCTTTATTTTTTCTCAATTCTGGAGTCTAACTTTCTTTAAGAGTACATGTCCCAAGTTTTCCCCAAGGTCCATTTGTGCTGCCTCCTGAAAGGACTGAGCCAGGAGGAGAGCTAGGAAGATGTTTGCCCTTTGAACAGAGTCTCACCTTAAAGTCACTTAGAAGTAGAGTGTATAGCCAACTGTAGTTAACTCAGTGTTTTAAAGCTTATAGATTTTTTTGACTCCAGTCAGAACTTTGCCATCGCCCTTTTCTTTACGGGGAATGTCCAATCTTCTTTTTTTCTTTTATCATTTTAACTCAGATCCATACTTTTCTAGTGTTGCAGGCAATGTCATTTCATAAATTGCTGATTCAACCTTCTAATATGATAGCAATTACAGAACATGTGGACTCTGTTTTAGCCTGGGTTGCCCTCACTGATTGTGGGGCTTATTTTACATTGCGGCTCACATCTTTCAGAGTAATGGCCTCGTAGATGAGATTTGGCACTTGGACAGAACGGCAGTGAATCCATCCGTCCACCCGGCCCTGCCCCTGCGAGCATGAAGCAATGTGGAGGGGGTGGGGAGTGGGGGGGCAGAGAGAGAGAGAGAGAGAGAGAGAGAGAGAGGGAGGGAGGAATGTGTAATAGTGGTGAAAGCACATTTCTGTTACCTAAAAGCTCCATCCCAAGTTACTCCATGTCACACCCTGTGATTGTGCCAGCTCGATGAAGAGGATCAGCTCCTGCCCCGGGATGACCGTAGAGGATATTTTAGCACCAGTGCCACCAGGCCTCCCCAACTCTGAGATACAAAGTGTCACAATTACACGGCCCCTTATGTCACAAGCTATCAGCCGTTATGTTATATAAAAGCATTTTGCCATCAGGGAGAATACATGTTCCTGCTTTTTCACCTTGTAAAAAAAAAAATCTCAGTCCCAGCGGAGCACACGTGCATATTTGTACGTGTGCATGGGCGTAAATGGATGTGTGTGTCTCCTTCTGAGTTGGTAAATGAACATGCACTCAGGTAACCTTTCCAGCTGATAAGCTTTGGGGAAGACGTGCTGCAGAATTTCCTGTCTCTTCAACTCTATGTCCCGGTGTTGCACCAGCCCTGAAGACGACTGTCGCTTCTCATTTGTCAGCGCCTAAATAAGAACATGATTATCCTTCACATTGACTTTTCCTACTCTATTGACTACCCACCCTTCAGCTGCTGCCCACATCCTATAAAAAGTACATCTTATGACAAGCAGGTGTCACGTCTTTGGCTTTCATCGGGATGTCACACAGCTGGTATGGCGCTATATGTCTGCTGTTATGGAAACTGCGACAGTGCAGGTGCCCACCTACCTGCCTGCCGGGCTTTTGCGGCTCTTCTTCTCAACCCGAGTTGAACTCGGCTCTGGCGAACAGACATTCGTTGCTATTAAGGGATGTGATTTTAATTTAATGCTGCGGTCTTATAACAACATTTGCTGTCCAACTCGTCTAAAAAAAGAGTCAGAGGGAGACAGAGACGGGGAGCGCAAGACAGAGAGTTAGAGTGGGCGAGGCGTCGTGCAGACTGCTGAGAGAAACTTCATTTGATACTGATATAATGTAATTCTGTGTAATTGTGTGGTTAAGCAGTGATGTGTTTGGGACTGCAATGTCAGAGTGGAGTCTGTGTGAACGCTGACTGCAGTCTCATATGAAAGAGTCCCGGCTTCAGTGGACCTGCATCAAATGCACACTCACACATACACACACACACACGCACACTGGCATGCATACAGTATCCTAGCTTTTCGGTATTGCATTTTATTGCTGCATTTGTAATGAAGACACTGGGGAAGCGGAAGAAGACTACATTAAATGCTAGTAGTGTGTGCAATAGAGGGGAAAAAAGGAGACTTAGCCATAAGCCCTTTCACTGTATCAAATTCGCCAAGCCTAGTAGATCCCTTGTCAAGTGAGCTTAGTTCTTAACCCAGATATTGAAATGCATTTCTATTCAGAGCACGCGTGTGATATGGTCATTGTTGAATGAAAATATAGAAATGCAAATGTGGGAAAATAGCCTTTTGTCAAAAAGGAAAGCCTCTGTGTGTATGTCTGTGCATGCGTAGAGGCTCATGCAGATTTCTGTATGCTCTGCACCCTCTCCAGTGACATGACGCAGGCGGGAAGCATGACCAGTCATTTTTCAGTAGCGCACGGAACCAGGGTGCAGACCATGCAGGCCAGGGCACAGGTGCTGCTATAAATGTTAGCAGGCGATCAGGGTCGGGTTTTGGTGTGTGTTTACCGTATGTGCACACATCTCAGGAGTTGTGTATTTTCTCACTTCCTTCCTCACACCTATGTCTCTTTGACAAATAACACCTCAACAGGAGCTCCTGAGTGTTAAAATGTTTCAGTGTTAAAGAAAACGTCAGACACTTCACAGCCTCATAGGTGAGCAATGCACAGATGAGTGTTAGAGGAGTGAAGCCAAGTTAATGCAGCATATGCTAAACATTTAAATGCTAGGATGTCAAGATGAAATGTTTTTAAATTAGTCATCGCTGATAATTCTCTCGTTTTAAACTAGCTGGTAAATTACAGTGTTTATCTCCCCTGCAAGACATTTCCACTTGACACGTTGCCATCTCAAAAGCGTCAGAAGAAAATTTGACTAATTAAATCACAACGACCAAACATGTCTGCACCGGCAATACGAGAGACGTTGATGTTGCAGCTCTGTGAAAACTAACATTTGGCTCTGATGATCAGCGAGCAGTGCCAGCAACACCTTAAAGCCAATAGCTGTAAATCACAGGAGGGATGAGGAGGAGGCCGCTTCCTCCTCATCTTCCTACCCTCTAACCCTTAGGGCTTCATTGTTCCCAGGGAATCATGTGGAGGTGTCGGAGTCGTAGGATCTGCCAAATGTTTTTTCGTCTTCTTCCTCTTCCTCTAGCTGCAAATTTATTGTAATTGTTATTCTCTGTCTGTGGAGATGGCAGAAAGCATGCGTGACTTGCTGCGGTGAAGGGAAATGCAAGAGTTTTTGTGTACAGAGTACACAGGAGGCAGGCAAAGTGAGCCTTCCAAATGTGACAGTATGGGACCTTCCAGGCACAGACAGACAAAAAAGGAAAATCCACATGGATGCACATGCAAATCCATGAACACACAGAGATTCAACAAAAAGAGTAAAAAATACAGTACACACAGCAGTCACAAACAGGCCCACGTTTCTCATCCCCTCCGACATGCGCTTTTATATAAACACACAGCGTGACGTACCGTTTGTTTAGCAAGCAATTCACATAAGTATAATTAAAATGAGTGGAGTTATGGCAACACAGAATGATGAATCATTAAGTGTAAGCCAAAGTGACTTACATCTCGCAGTGTTGTGCACTCACTTTTCACATTAGCAGCTTTTTACAAGCTGTCAGACAGCGGGACCTCCATCTTTCATCTCTTAACAGAGAGGACACCAACAGAGCTGGCTGGAGGGGAAAAGAGGGAGGAATTGGGGTCCAGAGAAGCACTGGGAGGAGATAAGAAAAAGGCAAGATGTGGATGATGTATTTGGAGGGAGAAATTGGGTTATACAAAAAAGTTAGAGGGATGGGAAAAGGACAGAGGAGAAGGAATTAGCAGAGGAGGGCAGAGACACAGATGGAGGGATCAGGATAGTGATTTAGGAAGCAATGATTTGTTTAGCTTTGCTGCAACCGAATGCCAGCGATGGCGGCTGCCGCATTGGCCTCGGTGAGCATGTCCAACAGCCATCCACTTAGCTCGGTGACCTGCATCGCAGCGCGGGGTCGCACGACACAGTCTTTAAATCGGAGCAAAAAAAAAGTTCCCCATCAGCAGGAGCACTGTACCTCATCCAACACTCTCGCAGCACTTTCCCTCACTGGCCTAAATCTGCAGTGTGGCTGGCCATAATCAGGCCATTCCTGTTATGAAGCAACATTGCAGCCTCTTCGCTTTTGTAAAGAAAAAGATTGCCTTTTCATTTTTTTTGTAAGAACAGTGACATATTTAACTGTTCGGAAAACATATTGGCCAATCTGAGGAAGTCACATAATAATCCTTACGGTCCTGACACACCAAGCCAACTGTCAATACTGGGCTGCTGGTGAGCATCTGTTACCCTAGTTTTTGCAGTGTATCCTGCCCCATTGGCTGTAGTCAGCCTTTGTTGGCTGTTTTTTGGCCAATTCACCATGTTGAAAATCGGCACTGGACTGAAATCACTCCGACTGGCAGTTCAGCTCAGCACATGAGAAGAAAAACTGAGGTAAAGAAAGCACACAAAGACTGAAGTCAAGAGGCTGTGAGACTGAAACAAACTTGTTATTTTAGTTAAGATTATTTTTTTAGCTATTGAGCTCTTAGCAGAAATGGTTCGTATATGTTTGTGTCCATGTTTGCTAGGGCCCTATAAATATCCTTTGGTCTCTCAACACCAGGATGTGTTGTTAATGTGCTGACTGGCAGACCAGTGTCTTGACTCCCTCCTGTTGGCTGTTAGGTTTCCCTTTTTTAATCACAAATACAGACTACGGCTGCTTGAGGGTATGGAGAGTTATTTCCTCTCATGTAGGCGCAGTGTTTACATGCTAGCTGACTGTTGGCTGATGTCTTTGTGATGTGTTTAAGTGCAACTTTAAGATACAGGTGACATGAGGTATCGGAACAGTAAGCCTTTGCTGCCACTAGTTCTTGTCTGTTTGGTCTAGTCCTTTATGGATGGACTGGTTTATGTTGGTCTGTAGACCAAACAGGGTAGAATATTTTGAGCTAAGTTAGTCTTAGCTCTGTAAGTGATCCATTTTATAGTAGAAACTTAAATATAAATAAGCCTAACAGGGTGGAACTTGTGACAAACATCACCAAATATGGAAAAAAAGATGAATGAAAGTTTAAACTCACCCTACTTTCCCTCAAGAGATATTATGTCACTTCCTGAAAATGAAGTTTAACATGGCCTATAGAATAATTAAAGAATATTGTGAGTATTTTATCATTTTATGGCTCATAG
>JAPZEB010000023.1:3630205-3645970 GCA_029783705.1 Chaetodon striatus | reverse complement strand
TTGTGTGTGAAAATCCCAGTAGATCAGCAGTTTCTGAAATACTCAGACCAGCCTGTCTGGCACCAACAACCATGCCAAGTTCAAAGTCACTTTAATGACCTTTCTTTTCCATTCTGATGCTCAGGTTGAAGGTCTTGACCATGTCTACATGCCTAAATGCATTGAGTTACTGCCATGTGATTGGCTGATAAGCAACCGGCATCAATAAGCAGCTGAACAGGTGTACCTAATAAAGTGGCCAGTGAGCGTATACACAGTATATCTTTATCTAACTAACTATCTATCTATCAATATAGATAGATAAAGGAAAAACTGGATTACTGTAAAGTCAATAAACCCTGCCAGACGCTGTCTTATGTACAGGCGTGCTGTAGAAAGACTTGAAATGACAATTTAAGTGAACACAGTACTCTGAAAAATATACATATATTTTCCTCTTTTACAATACTTATTTATCACATTTTCCAGCAGCATAATGCCTGTCTCACACAGACTGAACCAGCAAGTCATGATGTTTATTTATCAAGTAGCTTATTTGCTTACTTGGAATAAAAACCTTTATTCATATCCTTGATGTACAATGGCACTCAAATAACAGAGACGAGATCGTTGAGGTTAGTAATGGTAAGCAAAATTACAGTTTTCATCTAGTCGTGATGAATTATAGAATGCATCCTCTGCTCTAGCAGAGAAATGTGATCATCTGTAAAACATTTACCATTAAGTTATTATTTGTACGCACAAAAAAAAAAAAAAGATTTGGTTACATTTTAGAGATAAAACATCATTAAAAACAATTTGAAGATGGAGGAGCTTTTATGATGTTGGAGTTATTCAACTGTAGTTTAAATCTATGTTTGGAATGAAGGATTTTATTGCACATGACTTTTATCGTCTAATTAAACAGCAACAAACCTTAGTAAATTTCACTTTACCCCCTACTGTTTGTAGGCTGGAATATCTTTGTAAACTAGACCACATACTGCTGTTCTTGCATAATACTGCCCACCATACAAACATAACAAATCAAACCCTATGCTGTATTTCTTTACGTATACCTTAACCTCTCCTTTAATGGAGACATTGCTTGACACCCACACCTCTCTTAAATGCCACTCATGTGTCATTATTTGTTCATAGTTGCGCTGTTGTGGCAATGGGACTATGAAGTGTTTGCATCCTGTTACCTTTTGTAAAGCATTTTCTGAAGAGCTCTGGGAGCGTTCCTGTTTGTTCCTCCTGAGCTCTCATTTCTCCAGCCCTGTCTATCTTTGCACCATATACATATGTCGAAGGAGCTGCCAGATTTACTCAGCATCATAGAGAATGTTTGAATACAATCTCATCCCACTCACACCCTCCATCTCAGCCCAGGCTCCCAGCTCTGGCCTTGCTCTGCTTTGCTCCGCATATTTTTCATCTTCTCTCCAAGCCTGTACTCCTCTGTGTCATCCTACAGACGTCCATTTCTCCCGAGCCTCGCTTAGTATCTTTCTCTCTTGCTTTACCCCTTCAACCTAATGCAGAGACGCAGAGCCCCGTAGCTCCCGAGTCGATGGATGGATCTGTGCGTGGAGGGAACAGGCTTGGATGTGTCCTTCAGGCTACTTGAGGAATCAGTGGCATGCACACTAAGGGCCCCACTGAGCTCTGATGAATGTGTGTAACTCTCAGAGAGAGCAGCACTGACGTAGATTGTATTGAGTTTGGAGTTAAGGACCTGAAATTCACGGATGGAAAGCGTTTGGATCGTGACAGTCTTTGCAGCTTTTCACATATATTTAAAGGTGCTGATGGGAAACATTGTCACCTATAACTTGCATGCAGCTATTTTAATCATGTGACGCCTACCTTTGGCAGCCAATTCACAGATTTGTTGTAATGATTTGGAGTTGCTACCTTTCCCAGATAATAGACCTGTCTCTTGAACTGCAAACGCGTGGTTAGAGAAAGTTGAGGCTTTGTGGAGGCTAAAGCAAATGATCTGCTGAAATACTGGTGTCAGATCAAAGTCTCATAACTTCAGTGTGTGGGATTCTGAACATTCTGTAATATTATAGTTAATAGAAGCTTTTCAGGCTACATAAAAACTTTTAAAAAATGCATAGTCAAGAGAAAAAAATAGGTGCACCTTTTGTTAGTTCCTGTAAAAGTGGAAATATGTGATATTGTTCTGACAGCAGACATAATGCACTAACTGTGAGAGATCTGAGAGATACACTGTATATAAAACTATCTGCTTTTCTTCTGTATAACCATAACACTGTGGTGTCAGCATCCTCAAACCTAAATGACAGAATAGAGTATTTGCCAGTGAGTCCCAAAACATCGTATGACCATTGTCAAGTAGCAGCGACAGGCACACGCAGTTGATGTTGTGAAATGGTTGCAGTTATGCACCAAAACTACATGGTTCGGTTAGGCAAAGTTTCATTGTTTGCGTACAGTGATAAAAGCATAACGTTTACCAGTAGTGTTCAGAGTTCGGCCAATCTGCTCCCACAAATGGGCTTTTCAGTCTTTGCTGTGACAGTAAACAATAGCCTAGCTAAACAAGCAGCAGTGATGTCACCAGTGCCTTTCTGAAAATCTCAGATTTCAGAGATTTTCAGCTTAAAGCGCTCTTGGTAGCTGCATGCAGCGGCATATGCTCTCCCTCATTGGAAGCAATTGAAAAAAGATGCTTGCCCCCGGAAAAACTCTTTGTGGACACTGGCACTTCCGTCACACATGTAACTTTATGTACGTGATGTCAGTTCAGTATGATGCTTGTTTAAAATAAGTTGCATTGACTTTTGCTCTCACATGGGACACAAACAGTGGCCTCTTGGGTCAAAGTCCTGTGTTTCTCAACCCATACATCTACCCCAGCCTCCTCCCTACGTAGACTTGGTCGCTCTTTTTATCACCTGTCTTGTTCCTCTGCGCCCTTCATAATTACTACAGCAGCTAGGGATTGTCACCTAACGGTTAACATAAATGTGGGTTGTATTAAACTTCTTGTACATACGGCTTATATGGCTGTTTTTATGGTGAGGGGGGCTGAAAACATGGTAGAAGTGGTGGTGGTGCAGCCACACTATATGCATCCAGAAATTCAATCAGAGTCATTGTATTGGAAGTGACTGATTTGCTGCACAAAGCACGCTGGGACACCTGTGACAAGAGATTGTGACAGTTTGAGAAATTCAGACGATGCTCACATCAAGATAGATAATCAAGCTGCAGTTGTAAGTGACCGTAGTGGAGCTGCACCGTAAAGCATTAGTTTGACAGTTTGGGCAATCTGCTTGCTGGCTTTCTTGTGGAGAGTGTGGATGAGAAGATTGATTGCAGTTAATGTTTGGACAGACTCTGTCCAAAGTAAACAAAATCTGCCTACAGGCCCCTTTAAAGCTCACTTATTAGCTTGTTGTATCTCATTTATTTGATCCCTACGAAAACCAAGGACTAAAAAGAAAATGTTGTGGTTTTGTGGGAGTTATGTGCTGGGATATTTCTTGGCTGGGACCTGCTGCTGGTAGGCTGATTTTATGATTTTTTTTTTTCTTTTAATTTTTCCTTTTTTGTACCTTGTGACAAAACCAGCCAGCTGTTCCCCATTTTTTCCAGTCTGGATTCTAAGCTAAGCTAACTGGCTGCTGGTTGTAGTCTTATATATTAATGTACAGACATAAGAATGGTACAAACAATTTCCTTAAATCAATCCTGCAGAACCCAGGTGTAAATATTATTCCACATGCCAAGGTTTTAATATATATTTGTTTTATATTTTGAAGCCATCCTACTGAATTGTGCTGTCTAGTTGCAACATTAACAAATGGCGGAATCCTGATTTCCCACGTGTATATATATAAATTTTTTATTACAACCACAATACATGCACTTCCTCAAGTCTGTTTGTTACTCTACAATAGTGAAACAACAGGGTTGGATTAGCTTGTCTATGTCATTTGGGTATTACTGGATTTACCTTTAAGACCATTCAGTGGAAACTCTCTCTCCATCTGTCTGGAGGCTGAGCCATCACCGGCACTCAGCTGACAGAAGACCATTACCAAAGCAGAACAGTGTGCGGTCTGGTGGTAGACCTGATTTAGCTTGACAGTCGTGGAGAAAAAGTTGATTCTGGGAGTCAATAAGGGCATTTGTATTGTTATTCCAATTGTTTCTGTCACCTGAGCTTTAAATTAAGCTCAGGCGAGCTCACACAGACGGACACAACTTGAGTATAGCAGTCATTAACCTTTTTAATTGAAATGTGACAGTCGCCACCCTCGCAATCGCTCTCTAAAGGATCCTTTACCAGTTAGCCTTTGTTCTCTGATGCACAGATAGATATTTGGGGAGCTAGGTAAATCTTAAAGTCAAAGCTCTGCGATATCTTGTCTGCTTGGTGTGTGAATCAGAGGCGCTGTTTAGCATTTGACCCTAGCTTTTCCTTGGAGAGTGCTCAGCATCTTAAAGCCACTATCCCCTTTCCGTGCTTCAGATGGTGCCATAATTCCAGAGCCTGGACACTGCCAGTTAATTGGGTCCCCCCTTACATGGATGTGGGCAGTGCAGTGATGAATAACGCAGAGCAACAGCGTGACCAAACTGCAGCTCAGCGCTGTCGCCACCACCCACATCAGATGCAGTAATCACTCCAGTGATAGTCCCCACATGTTTCAGGCTGGATTTAAAAACTATCGTCAAATGTGGTTTATTTATGGCAAGAATAATCAATGATATTACATATTTCAAATTAAAACAGTGTGAGCAGCTTCACTGGCATGTGTGAAATCGCAGGTGCAGGTGTCAGCTGCAGACTGAATGACTCTTTGCATGCAAAAGTGCCTGCCCACAATTTTCATCACACATACACACACACCCCAATCCTGCTACTCCACACACAACCCTTACTTATCTACAATTACTTTGACACTTCATTTTTTTTTGTTTGTTTGTTTGATATTCTTAAACTCATCTGTGGCCTCACAATTCCCCTGACAGCAAAGATGAAATTGCTGAACATGTATAGTCAAAGCAAACACAGTGATGGGCTTATTAAAGACACGGGGAGCGGAGAGGAGGAGCTCGGGTCGGGCTGCAGCTGCTGCATTGGCTGTATGCTCAGCAGTGGGGAGGGGCTGAGGGAGAGGGAGAGAGAGGGGAAAGAGAGAGAGAGGGAGAGAGGGAGAGAGTTGGGGGAGGAGGGCAGTGCTCTTGTCGGGAGATAGGGAATGCCCGTTACTTGCGTCTGCCGATAATAGCACATCAGCCGGAGCGCTGCTATTGGGAGAGCAGAGCGCAGGCAGTGCGGAGGACTGAGCCACTGAGCACAGAATGGCACACTAGAGAAGACAGGCACACTCAGAGAGAGACAGAGAGAGAGGGACAGAGTAAAGGAGGAGAGAGTGCATCAGAGCACGCTGAGAAGAGGAGGACAGGGAAAGGAGCAGAGCAGTGGAGAGAGGACGGGGAGAAAAGTTACCAGGTCAGCAAGTGAACGTGGGAGTGGAGCAGCTGAGACTCACGGGGGTCTCACTCCCACTGGATCACAGCAATAAGCAGCACAGAAGGGGAGCACTGTAACTTCTTCCTGGAAGGACAGTCCTGTCATAAGGCGAGGGTAATGCTCCTCTCAGGACTCTTCTGCACAGCTTCAGGACTATCACAGCAAGACAGCAGCAGCAATCAGAAGATACTTAAACCTGGCAGAGGTGCCTGAACAGTGCAGTTCTACTCACTTCTGTACTGAGGACTTTCTCCCCCCAACTGTGTGCTCTGAGGTGGATGTAGTTGTGTTTCTGTGAGGCTTTTATCTTTTTTTATTTTTGCTTCAGAGCCTGAAGCGGTCGAGACTTGGAGGTCGAGTTGTTCTGTCCTGTCATTCCTGAGACTATGGTAGACTGTGCGTCAGGGAGCCCTTCATCAGCAGCTGCAGCCCTAGAGCATGGAGAAGTCCAGCAGTGAGGAGTCAGCCATTCACCGTAGCCCCTCAGTAGATAGCCGTGACTCAGATTTTGCCCAGGCGTCCACGTCTGGCCGCCCGTTTGGCGGCCGCGGCTTCACTGCCGGCGCATTCTACGGCTCCACGGGGCCGCGCAAAAACGCACAGCAGGGGCAGGCTGGAGCGGCAGCTGACGCCAGCGCAGGAGACAAGACCAACAACAAGTACAGCTCACCCAAAGGCAGCAAATACGTAGTCTTTTACCTGGATCTATCATTTGTGTTCCTTTTAGAATTCAAGAAGTGCAACATGGCAAGGGGCTGCCTCTGCTGCTTGAAGTATATGATGTTCATCTTCAATCTCATCTTCTGGGTAAGTGGCTCATCTTTTTCCTTAATGTTCTTCCCTGTCACAGTTGCTCACATTGCTCGAGCTGATGATAATGATACAAATGTGTATATGTGGCTCAAGAAATGATGCTGACTGGGTAAATCTGGCTGTAGTAACTGTAATCATCATCCATGTCTGTGTTCTGCATCAGTTCCTGATAAGATTTTAAAAGAGTTCATCGGAAACATGGCAAAGTGATGGTTTTCAGTGCAATCATGCGTTTCTAATTATTACATCAGGCTGTTTATTCCTGTTCCTCCCTGTGCAGTGCATGTTGCTATTCCTGGATATCATGACAGAGTCAGTGGCATTGCACCAGGTCTCCTTTTGTATATGAGTGACAGTGGGGGGTTGGATTGTGGGGAGTTCATTAGGGTCACTCATTCAGATGGTTATATGATTTACAGTGAACATGAGGTTGAAACGCAAGTGAAGCTGTGCGCCTCTACAGCACAGTTATATTGATGAGCAACACAATATGCACCGAGGGGATACGAGTCGGGGCGGTCAGCAAGAGTTACAGTTGATTCTGGAGGAGATGATCTGATTTGTGTGTTTCATTTTACCATCCTCGTTGCTCTTGGGTAAAGCTGTAATCAATAATGGAGAAAAGTATAGGCAAAGTTCAGAATCGCTGCACCAGGCCATTTGGCTCCACCGGTGTGATTTGAAATTGTTGTAATTGTCAATATTTGTAGTAATACTCAGTAATAATTGAGTGGAAAAAAAGAATCATTTTGTGATAGTGCTCTCTGTGCCAAGTTTACTCACAACTAGATATCACTCAGAGAAACCTGGCCAGCATGTGGCAGGCTCTGCTGTGTACCCATGCATGGGCATTTGTTGTAAAAGTGGGCATCCCTTAGTGTTTACAGAATGGATTAGAGAGCTTATAGGTTATGAGGCCAAGTCTTTTGTGTGGATGCAGCGAAGCGTGAAGCGTAAAAACACCCCAACGCTGGGGACTCTACCAACCCCTGCCCACCATGTCACTGGGTTGTGAGCTGTGCTAACTGGGGCACATTGGAGGCAACAGAGTGGGCATTAGCTCGAGCCCAGCTGTGCACAGGCCAGCATTGAAAACACACACACGTACACATGCACCACACAAACCCGACATCTATCCCGTTGTCCGCTCCATATACTTAAATGAACAGCACTGCTAGTGGCCAGCCTCTGTGGCCTGAAGCTGTGGACGCCTCTGCTGCTTCAGGGCAGTATCTCCATATCATTCTCCTATTATTACCCAGTCAACAGAGGCGAGGGCGATGGGTAAAGACTTACAAACAGATCAGGGGTTCTTCAGCGTGGCTCGCCTTGATGTAATGTGTGTTTAAGGGGATGAGAGGGTCACAAAAGATCAGCTGATGATGGGTTCATTAATGCAGACATTGACTTACCTTGATGTAAGAACCTCTTAAGAAGCCATTCAGTATGTCTGCAGTCTAAGTGTGTGCTGCTCATGCATTGACATAACATCTGTTTAACATGGGAAGGAAATTTTAAGCAACTTCCTAAATCGATTGCTAGCATCATAAATGATCAATCAGTGGTTAATAATTTATTACAAAATGCATGTTTTCTGTTACTGAAAGCTTCAAACAGATGAGATGGACTGTTTTTACAGCACAGCCTAAGTGAACGAGATATTCAAGTCAAAACTTAAGTAAGCATGAGTGAAATCTAATAAGATGCACCTTTTGCATATGATTGTAATTAATGGCCTCACAAAATTCAAACGATTTAACGCAATAATTCGGCAGAAGTTAAAGGTTTTTCTGGAGGACACAGATTAGATAAGACTGAACATTAAACGTAACCCAATTCTTGTATTAATAAAATGGGCTGCCCTGAAGATAAAGGGCTGTTGGGGACAGGTGCTCCCTAGTTAAAGGTCTAAAGAAGTGAAGTGAGACTTCCAGCACAACATCAGTGCACTGTAGGCGACACTTATTCCCATGCTGTCAAATAGAAAATCACACATAATGGGCTGTCACAGGTTCTGATCCTGGTTGTTTCAGGATATATGGCAAGTCCAGCCACTAATAACGTCCTCCTGGAATCGTACAATGTGGCGCTCAAGCTTTAATCACTCATATATTCTTGATCCATACAATTCATAATGTTGATTTAATCATCAATTTATGAATCAAGACTTTGCATCATTATTCATTCCTTGAGCTGCGACTGGAGTATGATAGCTCAAGCCCATATTAGACTTTCCATTAACAGTGTGACACCATCAGTTACCTGTGTGTCAGCTCCGGCCTGCGTGACTCGTTTAATAGCCCAGAAGCTGCCTCAGTGCGCTGTTATAGGTCAACCTCAGGCAGAGGTCAGGAGGTCATTATTATCCGCTATCTTCTTGAGGGGCAGTTGCAGGGGGATTTGTGTGAAGGCGTTTACTACCCAGGTTCTCTCCAGGCTCAGTTTGTGCTTAACCCTTTTCAGTGGCAAAACCCCGCCACTAATAACCGGCTGCTGCACACCACTAATAGGGAGGTGGAAAAGAGGCTTTGGATTTCAAGGATGGTGGTCTCCGATTCATGTGGAGCCTTGCTTGTTGGCCTCCATGGAATTGCATTACAACCATCCTGAAAGTGCGCAGAAGCTCTCCTTTTAGTGTGAGATTTGAGGACTCTCTCTGTCATCGTGTGAGTGTGTTTGTGTTTGTGTGTGTGCATAGGGGCATTGGGACCGTAAGTGGCTATAGACTTTCCCCAGCGTAGTGCATCCCCTGCTGTGAAATAATTGAATTTTTACTCTGTTAATGTTCGTTTAATGAACACCCACCATGCATTTTCCCTTCTGTTCCCGCAGATTGATACTCTTGTTTTCCTCCCACCACTAGATCATTTTAATGACAGTTTAATCAGTGTCCCTTGGGAAGAGAGTCGGGTGATGTGGGGGTTAGTATTCAGCATGTGGCTGGCGGGTCTGTCCATAAGCGTTTGACAGCTCGAAACTCATAGGCGGCTGGCTGACTGACTGACTGGCTTTCTGGATCCTGGGGCAGCCCAGTTGAAGGTTAGCAGAGCTGGGAATGAAGGGTTCGCTCGTCAGCGAGGGGGTCGGGACGGGGTGCCTGAGCACTCTGGGACACGGGCAGGGGAGGGCGAGAGGTATGTTGTATCTTGACACCCCTGGGACTGCACTGCTCTAATTCTGACACTCCAGGAATCACAAGGTTACTGCAGCTGGTAGGGAGGTTTGCCTCTGAAGCTCTGACATGTCATCTCAGGACTGAAGGGGGAATGGTGCGCTGCGGCAACCCGACACCAGGTACAGCAGGGGTCTCTTCTTTCTGACTGTGCGCACATGCATGAGCACACTCGCTGTATCCACACACAAACATACAGTCATTCTTGAAAGTACGCTCGCCACCCCGAACACCATCCGCTCCAAGGGGCTTACAGTGGTAACTTGAAGCACAAGGTAAACAGTGACAGGCACTCCAGGCATCTCCATACATGTGCTCATCCTCAGGCCCCCCCAGCAGTTGTTCATGACCATCTGGCTCCTCTTTCTTATAAAGGATTAGAAGAGTCTGAGCTGAAGGGGGAGTTTCGGGCAGATTAGAGCAGTATTGGGTGATGCATTTAGGATTGAGAGCACGACTCCTCAGGACAGCTCAATGCTAAAGCCAACAATCATCAAAGCAAATGGCCTTTGTGCTGTGGCAGTGCGTTGTTTAGTTGGAAGGGGAGGGGTCTGTTGTGCTCTCACACACAAACAGAAACTGTTTGACCAGCCCGATCAGGTGATTGATGTTAAGTCCTGTTGGTGTCAGCCTTGTGAGCATATCAGTGTTGGTGTTCTTGCTGGGAGCAAGGATTTCAGCCTCTTACTCTGCAATACGTCCTCTGTACCCGCAGCCTCCCCTGTTAATCTCCTCCATTCAAGATTCAATTTACTGTCCGCTGCTGCACTTATTTATCTTGTCCAGTGATACTGAACACCTTTGAAAAGTAAAAAGATGAAAAAAATGGGCCTGAAACACAACACAAGGATTTATTCTGCCAAATCACAAGCAACATCACACACAGGCCTGTTCCCTTTGTTACAGATAGGCTGTACAGTAGCTAAATGGGCCGGGCCCAGCTTTGCCATTATCGTGCCATATCAAAAGCGAAAGCCTCATTTGATATTCATATTTAAAAGAAAAGTGTCAGCTCAGCAGTCTTGTCCTACAAGTACATGAGGGGTGGTAGTATCAAAGCCGCTGCTTTGTTAGAGCAGAGAAAACCAAATGTGTTTAGCATTCATGAATTCCTGTGCTTACTTGGGGGATTGCTGCGGGATTTATAAACCATTTGGTCCGAGGCAACAGAAGATTAGTTTCCCTATCGATCTAATCACTGTATTTGACATTTAAGGTTTCAAATGTACCCGCGCTCTGATGCTACAAAGAGCAGAGCTATTGACAGACTCAAGGTGGCTTGTAAGGAGTGTGTGTGAACGGCCGTGTCTGGTTGGAGTGCAATTCCATAAAGCATTTCACACAAGCTGTCCCCCTCTCCCCGTGGGATTTTTCGATCCGAGGTGCCGAAGCAATCTGCCTGTTTTTCTTTCTCCATATCGGCACATGAAAAGTTCAGTCATCTTTTATGGCTCAAGAGAGCGTGTATTGTAACAAACTTTACCTCTTTTTTTTCTTTTTTTTTTGCTTCTTCTTCTCCTTTTTTTTTTTCACCAGAGGCACAGCTGAACTCCATCAGTCACTGCCAGGTGAAACAAGGATTGGGGCACAGGAAAATAGATGAGGGTTGAGTGCGCTCTGCGAGATGATGAAACAAGCTGTAGATGCCGTGCTGTCAGATGCATTTAATTCCGTCAATCCACCGTGAAAGGCTGGCTCTTGAATTGGCTTTGAATTTGAAATGGCAGATTGAAGCATCAACCTCAGCCAGTCTGTCCACCTAAATTTTACGCTTCCAGCTATAATAAGATCGACAGTCAGTGGATTTAATCAATGGCCAATACAAGCAGTCACAGATTAGGCTTTCAGAATCATCCATATCAAGCGTTTATACTCTATAATATGCTCTAATTTCATTGACTGTGTAGGTACCACAGTGTCCAGCCTCAAAGCTGGTCTTTTAGTTTTTCTGCAACATTTACATAAGATCATAAACATATGTATATGCATTTAAATTATTTGAAGTCTTGTAATTAGCATCCCCTATAGATCCCTGGGCCTTGATTCGGATTGGCTGACCTGCTTTGTAAATATCTCCATATGCCTGCCTTTGTCCGGCAGATCGTCCTGGGAGATCACTCTAATTCACACGTCTCTCTGGCTGCTTCGATTTCCCAACCGTGTTTTGCGCCGCTGCTGAGCTCATTAGCTCGTGTTGCAGATCAACTGGGATATGGAGCTGCTGTGTTTCACTCTATGGTGCTGAGGTAATAGAGCAGGAGAATTGGAGGTGGGGTTTTTTTTCGCCTGGGTGCAGTAGGTAGGTGGTGCTTTTTTGCAAAGGAAATTAAGTCTCCCACCCCATCACTCACCGCTTTTTGAATGAGGTGGGCTCAAGATTTGATGAGCTGTTGCTTGGTTTTGTTAAAGGCTGATTATGGCACACATGAGAAGCCGAAAACTGCAGCGAGTTAATGAATTACAAAGGCGAAAATTAAATAAATCTCCCTTGCAAAACATACGTGCAGTACAAGTGTACATTTATGACTAGTCATATGGGGATTTTTGACATTAGATTTAATGTCTCCCACCACAGTAAGTAAGCATAAATCAACATGGCTGCAGGTGCAATTTTAGCCTGGCTGCTTTTGTGTCAGCTGTGTGGTGCTGACTTGTCATGACAGGTGAACAACAGGAGAACAGATGAAACAGTAGCTGCCAAGTACAGGAATTACAGTACGTAGAAAACCTTCATCTTTGGTACATGCCATTCATTCTTTGAATGTTTTGTTGAATTACTATACAGTACATCTTTTTCTTTGCTCCAGCGAGTGAAATACAGAGATCTTGCTTTTCTAAATATAGGCCAGAGGAGTTCAGAGTAGAGAGAATGGGAGAAAAAAACGACGGGGGGAAAACAGAGTGTCATTAGTTCTGCATACATAAGCAGGATCTTTTTTAGTGACTATGTGCCAAATCGTGTACCTCAGGCAATAGAGAAGGCAGCATCAGTGTTGTGCGGTCAATAATGTGTTTATTCTGCGGAACTGAATAGCAGAAATATACTCTTCGCTCATGTATCGGGCTCCTGAAAAAGGGTTTTATTCCATTCTTTTTGATATATTTTTGATATATATTTGAAAACAACCCAAGCAAGGCATCCAGGCAGAGGCTTTTGGGAAAAATGTCCACCAAAACAAGCTTTTCCGTGCAGCCTCACAGAGGAGGGTGATTTTTTTATAATGGAATTCAATTTGGTGCAAATTGATTGGTATTATGAAGTAAACGGTTGTACAGAAATACAGTAGTCTGGCTAAATCTATGTTACAAAATGAGTGCGATCGTTGTAGCTTTTCATCTGGCTTTGAATGCTTCACACATCATGTAGTGACACTTTGCACCGCCTGTGGACTTTTAGGGATTGAATATAGCTGCGAGCCAATAAAACAGACATACTGAGCTCTGTGATTTGGTCAACTCGGGCTTTTTGAAGTGCTGTCGCAGTCTCCGTCTGTGACAAATATATCTGAATGCGATATGAATTTCCCTAAATATCTCTCAGTGATGCAGAAAAAAGAATCCCACTTTATTTCAGTTTGTGGTCCAACAAAATGTTTTATTCAATATGGCCACAGCAAAACACGTTAGGGCTCTCACGCGACTCGCACATGAAAAATGCTGCTTATGCCATGCGCTGCAGGAGTGACTACTAACTGCTATCTCCTCCTCTCCTTCTCTTTTCACCCTAGGAAGAGCAATCAATGCTAATCTGCACCTAAGCAGTGAATTAATGTAGAATGTTAGAACAGCTTGCTAGTTCAACTACTCAGCATTTTTTCTGACACCTAAAGGCAAATTACAGTGAAATCAATGTTTCCCAGTCAGTATCCACCTCCGGCTCTGCTGAGGAGGCTTAGAGAATATCATTTTCCTGGTCTTCTGAGAGCAAAAGAAATTCCTTTTAGATTACCCTGCTCATGTTTAATTAACAGTATATTGGGTGTATATATGAACTAACTGCAGATCCATAAGCTGTGTACATACTGCGGTTTAAATAGTAGTTTTAGCAATGCACAGCCAGGTTTTAATTGTCATGTGGAAAGGCTGTTGAAATACTAGACGCCTTTTAAAGCTGCAGTTAAGTCCGTCAGAAGAGTGCCCTTGGGTGGTATCAAGTTATTACAGTATACTGGGGTATTTAGAAATCCCAAAGGTATGATTTTATGTCAGGAGGCTGAAAAATGAAGCCATTACGGAAATGCTAGAAAGTGCAGTTCACTGAATGGCCACTTGAGGCTGACTCCAGAAGCCAGTCAGTCCCCACAGACCCTCACGTTAAAATGCCCAACTTTACAGCAGAAATAAACATGCTTACAGCCTGCTACATAAAGCAGTTTCAGTCTCTGTAGTTTATTTTAACATTCATGACAACTGTACAGGGGGTGAGTTTTTATGTAACTCTCCAATTTATATTTTATTAAGGCCCAAAGTTATGCATATTTAAGGCTGAGCCCCCTTGAGTGAAAGGCTGTCTGTGAGCTGGTGCCACATTCAGTGAGTCAGATCAACCTCTCAGTCTCCCACAGCTCTACCCTCTCATCCAAGTATGGTCATTTCTGGCTCCAAAAAAACAAGATGGCGACGGCAGAAATGTCAGACTGGAGAATTCAGAAAAGCAGTCCACAAACCAATAGTTAGCATCGCGGTAGCTGCATCCAGTACTCTATACCATGATTTCAATCCTGTCAAAATACAAGCACTTCTCTTTCTGTTCTGCTGATATGGAGATGCTGTATTAAGATGAGGTATTGTAGTGTACTGCACATGCCAATTAAGGTCAGTTTTGGTGGAGTAGGCAGCTGAAGCTGAGAAAGATGGCAACTGCGAGTGGGACGCAACAGAACTTGTTAAAAAAAAAAAAGCCTCATTGGTCTCCTCTCCTGTAAGATAAATATGACTCGGTAATAAATCATGAAAATATTGCAGCATATAACTTTGTCTTGAGATGACGTCTTCCAACCACAAAACTAGTTTTATTAGACATATGATTTTATTTAACTGCCAGCATGCCACCACCGCTGGCACATCATCTGTGTTCAGCCTACTGATGAGTCAGTATCCACCGCGGCAAGTGTCATCAGGTCCTCCAAAAAGAATCGATGGAAGAAGGGCACTTATTTCCTGTCTGTTTATTATTCCTTGAGCTATGGGCATTTAAACCCTGTACGACTTGTTTGAGTAGGATAAATGCATATTAGACACACAGCACTGTGGGCCACATATTGATTATGTTTACATGCCAGAGTTGCAGCGATATACCAGTTTCAAGGTATTCTGTGATATAAAAGTTGAAGGTTATCATACCATATACATTTGCTTATCTGTAATATTGAAAAAAATGCAACTGGATGGAGAATATTTCTTTTATTTTAGTTATTTTCAAAGGTAAGACTTTTTACGCATACTTCCATTACCAAAATGGTTTCGTTTTTCAATTAGTAATTAGTAATAAAATGTTTGTTCAACCAAAAATAATCCTTCCATTTTCATCCCAATATTTTAATGTACTATGAAAATCTTGTTGCACACTAAGGCCCCCTGTCCACCAAACGCTCTTGGTATGGTACCTTTGGGTTTGTGCATTTAGTCCTTCTCAGCCCACAGGAACAATGCTCCACGACACTTTCTTTTTTCTCAGTCTATTGTTGCTGCAAGAGGCAGCAAAGCATCCTTTCATTTTGTAGTTATAGTTTACTAATGTGTGTAAGACTTGCCACAGTATGGACAGTGGTTACATGAGCTTGAAAACAAGCCACAACTCAGCCCTAATCAAGAGTGACAGTTCTCTATCGACCAATCAACAGACTGTAGTGTTCACAGCTCCACCTTTTAGAACCGGATTTGTGTGCTAGGTACCCCAACAGAGGGGTGACCAAAAAGGACAGCATCAAACTGAACTGAACCTTACCGTACTGCTTGGTGGAAACAGGTCTTAATATTCCACTACTACTCTGAATATGACAATATTCTGAATTTGATTCAGGTCATGTAAACAGCATAGCTATTTTGTTTGGATTTTTTATTTTTATTTAGGCCTTTCCCTGATTCAAACATTTTCGGACTAAGACATATGGGATGTGTCGGTTTAATTCAAGTTTTAGAAGCATTCTTTGACATGTATACAGTGCATTTGGAATAAGCGTCTCAACTGGAGTTTTTACAGCAGTTTGCAACACATGGCCTCTTGTCATGGATCATTGTACACAAATCAACAGTCCAACAGTTTGCAAGGCTGGGGTAG
>JAPZEB010000023.1:3591138-3630105 GCA_029783705.1 Chaetodon striatus | reverse complement strand
GTTTTAGGAGCATTATTTGACATGTATACAGTGCATTTGGAATATACGTCTCAACTGGAGTTTTTACAGCAGTTTACAACACATGGCCTCTTGTCATGGATCATTGGACACAAATCAACAGTCCAACAGTTTGCAAGGCTGGGGTAGAGATGCATACCCAAAATAGAAGCCCACATTTCTGGTCATAAAGAAAATACGCACTTGCTTTTAAACATTACAGAAGACTTGGATATCAACAGGTTCTTGGTTATGTGCAAATATGGCATCCCCCACCTTTAAAAGACAGTGATTAAAGGAGTGAGAGGGAGGCTGTGTTTGCACGGTTCAACAAGTCCACCACCGATGGAAAACTGAAAAAATTTGATGCAAAGAAGCAAGTGGCTCCATCTGTTCAACTTTACATATTTTGATGTGATAAACAGCATGTTAGGGCATGTTAATCAGAGTATACACAGCTGCATGTAAACTGGAGTATTAGTGGAATATTCATTTTCATTAGACATGTAAACAGCTTCATAGGAGTATTGTATTTTTGGGAATAAGGTCAAAAAGCAGAATCATTTGTGCATCTAAAGGTAGTCAGTGACATACATGCTACAGTGTGTTCTATCACCAGCAGCTTAGCTGAGCTTTTATGGTTGTTTTTTCTTTTTTTTTTTTTGTTACACAAATACTGTCCTATACATACCCTGGCGTAATGTCAGGAGAGTTTGAAGGTATGAAAAAAAAAATAGGTACTGCCCAGGCCTAATGTCACGGGTCTAGCTCCTTTAGTTCTCCAGAGGTTATCAGCTGTAGGCTGAAGATGCATCAATGACTGACTTTAAGACCTATTTCCCCAGGGCCCCTCCCTCGATTGATTCAATTCTTTTCCCACCATAAACCCACTCAAACAACCCACGTAGCATCCTCGAGAGCTTGATTCCACTCATCTATCTCCTTCCCTTTCTAAACAACATTTAGAGACCCAGGACACGGCGGGCAGCAGCACCACAACGCATTGCAAAATATGAGCAGCAGATTGACTTGGAATCTGTGTATTTTACAAGTGTCATCTTGAATTTGGGTCAGGGACTCAGGCATTCACTGCTTGAATGGTAATGAGCCCAGGACACATCTCCAGCACGGCTCCAACATGCAATGAGGCGCACTCTTGTCCACGTTGTTAGCCATGACAAATGAGAGACAGATTTATGCCTTTAACGTTAGAGCGGATATTGATTTATTTAGCTGAACCGCCGCAGATTACTGCTGCGTTACAACTCCGCCATAAAATGCAACATATTGTCGCTTTTTAGATGGAAACACATTAGTACATGCACTGACTGGATGATCATCTGTGAATGCCTGACATGTTTTTATCACTGTTTTTTAATGGGGTAATTCCACATACAATATGCAATATGCTGCACATTTCAGCCCTTCAGCCCATGTATTAGACTGTTTGTTGTGATTTGAATTGGAGGCCTATCTTGTTGTTTTCAGAGTGAAGCCCAGATCTTCATCAGAGCAGGTTGTTGCAGTGCTCTCGTTATGTCTGATCCAATTTGAGGTCGACTCTTATTTGATGTGCATGAGGTGTGCTCACAACCTGGCTCTGATATTCTCCCTGAAGACGAAAGATGCAGTAACTAGTCGAGATCGTTCACTGCTACAGTAGCGAGATAACTGACAGACTGTGTAAACCTAATAGGGATTATTGCCCTTCTTCCTGCATGCAGATTCATCCTCTTCCTTAACACAGAGTTTTAAACTGTCCCCTTGACTTTGCCCGAGTCTTATCACACAACTAAAGCAAATGGTTCTGCTTGTTTATTTTACGCCAATTTGCAATTACCAGTCGTATTGCCAGACATGAAAGAGCATTTGCTTTGTGTGTCTGTTCTGTTTCAGCAGATATCAGGGTTTTATGTGTCCTGAAAATTGGAAATCTGAAGCAGTCTGGTTGCCTGCAGCATGCAAAGTCTTAAATGAAAAAAAAGGAAGCATGCAAAACCAGCCTCGTTCCATCGCTTTGGTATTCTATCTGGGGCATAGAGGGATGTCTCAGATCTTATTTTTTAGAGAGGATTTGACAGTTTTTATTGCATGGGAGAAATGCAAGAGCCGTATGGTGAGGTTGTCAGTAATTGCAGATATTCACCTGGAATGACGAATGATGGGGTTGAGGCTCTGTGTTTGAAATTCCCCCTGTCAGAGAATATGGGTCTTTTAAATAATGCAGAATACAAAAAAATGCATGTATTTGCCTTGAGCCCACATTCATTAACCTTTAATGCCATTTAATTAAATACATGTCAAATAATTGATTGGAACAATTTCAGTTTTGAATAAATGCATGGAACATGTTTTTTTAACCACTGTAACTTGCTATGACTGAAATTGAAATGACTTCTCAGTAAATTGTATATGTACAGTTTTGTCCGTTTGC
The DNA here is from genome assembly GCA_029783705.1 of Chaetodon striatus. Taxonomy (NCBI): domain Eukaryota; kingdom Metazoa; phylum Chordata; class Actinopteri; order Chaetodontiformes; family Chaetodontidae; genus Chaetodon; species Chaetodon striatus. Next base: position 3,627,674 of record JAPZEB010000023.1, on the reverse strand, counting down.
TATTGTAGGGAATTTTAATTAAAGATCAGATACAGTGAAAAATTGGTGCAAAGACCCCCCCCTCACTGGCCATGTGTCATTTGCAGTCCCCGTCAGTAGTCATTATTTCTGCACAGATGTCTCCATTTCTCTTATTAAGCCACCCAGGCTTCAGTAATAGGAGACTTGGGATGGCGGTGGAATACAAAAGAGTGAGAGCCTGGTGTGGGCAGAGTGAGGTTAGGGAAAGGAGTCTAATTTGAGAGGTCGATTATGGGGTCATCGCCACCCTCAGTGAATGATCTCATTCATCCACAGTGAGCCAGAGTAATTATCAACATAGACCTTTTGCCTGTGTATACACTCATCAATGCAGTGCTGTGAGACAAATCCCCATCACTGTGATAATTTCAGCTAAAGACACGGCGGTGTGTTTGGGGTCAGCCCATTAATGCCCTCCTCCATTTCATACACATTTCAACTGTTTCAGGGTTGTCATCATTTTCGATCTGCCATCATGATGGCGTTCTGAGTTCGCTCGTGCTGGTCGCCGGCTGCACGGCCCTTTCTTGAGCACAGTTCACAAGTGAGCTGGGACAGATGGGGTGGGCCAGATTTTTCTCCCTAGTCCCCTTCTGAGAGGACAGACTGGCAGACCCTAAAATGCTGTCCTTTCCCTGGGTGGGAAGAAGTGAAGCATGAAGGCAGGGGAGAGAGGAAGGGAGGGGAGGGACCCTCTTCCCAGGAGCAAGAGAGGTGAACACATTGATGTTTGATGACAGCTCCCCGAGAGGTGAGTCAGCGTCACTCTCAGATCCTTCTCTCTGTTTCTCCCCCTGGCATCCACGTCATGTCATTTTTTGTTTTTCTCCTGGGGACAAACTTGAAAATCACTTGGTCTATTTCAGGAGAGAAAATATAGAAATCAAATTCGGTGGAAATGAGTGGAAACTGTGATTGAAATGTTTGATCAGAACCAAAGAATCGTGTGGATGTACAGCCGTGTATTTCCTGACTTTGTTGTTCAGTTAGGGGACGTGTTTGTGATGAATCGCACTATTAGCCCTTAATTTGCCGCACACCATTAATTATGTGTTTTCATCAGGTAAACGCTCACACTTGATTAAAGAGCAACTCCACGGTAAATCTTTTATGAGCACTGTTGAACTCACCTCTACGGATCAGTTACACCTCTGACATATGCAACATCGCAGATAGGGTGTGATCAGACACGGTGTGTCATACTCGTAGTCACAGCTTGAGCTGTAGTTTGGGCTAGAGCTCTGCGAAGGCCTAAAATCGATACCTGAACTTGGCTTGTATCCACGCCATTCAGACCTGTCCTAACTGAACCCACTGGGTACAGCTGAATTTCAGACCTCAAAATGTCTTTGCCATCTTAACTTAATGACAGCCTAAACAGTTATACTCCAGAACAGATTTTGGTACAGGCAAGATCGCAATGTATTTTAAGAGTAGGACGGTTAGAGGTTTTTATCTGTTACAAGTTCCTAATGCAGACTCAGCAGTTTCCACAGTGCAGGGGCCTCCCTTATTTCATCCAGCACTGACCGCTAGCTCTCTAGACTACGGTAAAAACAAATAGAACATGGATGTGGTGTGACATGTCTGCCGCAGCACACCTGCAGCAGAGCGTGTCCATTGTCATCCAGTGAAGCTGCTGCTGACCATGGAAGCCACTCGGGTGGTGTATTGTTTGTCTCCACGCACAGCTACAGGGCCCTCCAGCAGGTAGAAACTAGGGGTGGGGGAAAACTTTATTTTATTCGATAAAACTGTTGATGCTGACAAAGTTTTCTTTTGGGGGCAAAGAAAGGTAATAAATCACAATATATCATAATATATTTTATCACTACACTAAGTATATCACAAGAAGTTTAAAATCCCAATAATATCGTATCGTGACTAAAGTATCGTGATAATATTGTATCATGGGACTTCTGGTGATTCCACCCTCTGGTAAAAACTATATAGAACTGTGTAAAAAACGAGTACACTCCTTTCACAAATGATTATAATAAGTATCTAACTCTATTAGAGGCAGTGTGATGCTGCGGAGCAACTTTGTAGGTGGTTTTACATTTCACATTATGGTGAATCAGTCACATTAATGGATTCTGTAGTTAAACAATTCAGTGAATTAATTCAGTACCAGTTAATATACCCTACACTTCCAAACTCTGCAGAGCCACCTGCAATATGGCTTGGCAAAACTCAATATGTATACAGTGAGGCTGACAGCAACCACATGCTACAAAGACGGAGTCTATTCTATAGAGCAGGTATAAAAAAAAAAAAACCCAGTTTCACCCCACCTAGGTGATGTGTTGCTTCTGTGCTGTTTTGCATTGCATTGGCTCTGCTCCATCTCTCTCCCCGCTTCCCAGTGGGCATTGCGTATCTACTTGCAACACATGACACACATCAACGCAGACAATTGGCAGAGCCAGAGAGAGAAACAGAGACAATTTTCTTCGTAAATTACATTTGAAAGTAATCCAATCTGAGCCCGAGCTTGAAACTGAAGCTTTACGGAAAAAAAAGAAAAGCCTGAAAAGCCCGACCCGGCACACGACTTGTTGTCAGAACCCGTCAGGTTGCTGAATTGCACGTCACACAGTGTGGACAGAGAAAGCTGCTGCTTCTTCTACGTGTCAGCACGAACAGGATTTTTCAGCCTGTGTGTTTTTACTCTTTAGCAACATCACTTCTGGAGTAATTGGTATTAGCGAAATGCCCAGTGGCCGTATTATATAGCTGCAGTAATATTTATTATTCAGTGAAAAAAGCAGAGAGATAAATAAGCATTAGATGAGCAGATGAAATTCCAACGCAGGTGCACCCAGAGAGAGGCAGTCAGACAGTAGAATTAAACTCTCACTAAATAAGTGAGTTGCTTTTTTCCTTCCGACAGCTCTGAACTCCCCAGCCTGATTAGCTGTGCTAAGAACTATACAGTTCATTTTCTGCATTATTCATCTATAACGCATGGGCTTTAAAATCCTGTAATTCTGCTCTGGGTTTTATGAGACTAATTAGCCACAATCACAATGGAATTAGCAGACCTCCTTCATTTATTCATTCATTTATTCAATATACATCAAGCTCTGTCTGTGGTGCCCGTGTGTACACATAAAATATATGTACAGCCAGAGTGGGCCTCTAAATATTCTGCAGTATATCAGGTCTCCATAGATGCACTGTAGCTGTGTTATAATTTATGGCTGTGCATGATGTGGCAAACCTGCCCTTGATGTCAGCAGCAGAATCAAACAACAGTGATTTCAGACCTGGCGACAGGAGTCTAATTTCGCTGCAAATGCAGATTTTGATTCCTAAAATCTCCGTGTGATAAAGACAGTGGCAGCCCTCATCGCACATGCAGAGGCTGACATATCTGTTTGCTGGCCTCTTGTCGATATTATTGAGAGTCCGGTAATTGGCACATAAAAGCATGCCTCTGTTTGCTTCACTTGGAAAGCGTTCTCCCATCTTCAAAAAGCACCCCCCACACCTCCTCCCCCACCCTACAGTTCATTTTTCATTGAAGTGCTTACCTTGCAAAAGAGATGAGAGAGGAAAAAATATTGTGCTGCAGCATGTTCTCACTCTGTCTTTAATTTTTTCCTAGTCTGTTGGAGAGATGAAGGTATTTCTCTGTAGTCTTGCCATTTTTTATCCTAAATTGTCTCACAGGGTCCGTGAGTCTTTTCTAATGGATCATCATAGACACCTGTGACAGGTGAAAACAACAAGTAAATAATTATAACACTAAGGACAAATATGCCAGATAGACCATTTCTTGGACAAATCACCCCGTCTTTAATTTTTTTTAACACCCAAATAAGCTAAATTTTAATGTGGATGAGTCACTGGAGGGCCTTGTTCGTCATTATAGTGAGAAATCTTCCGCTAAAGCAATCACATTTCACGCTGGCCTACATCAGAGTGGCTTTATTAGCCTGGTTTAGCTGCTGATCCAATATCGCCTTATAACGCACCCTGGCTGAGGAATCTGGCTGTTTTTCATATTAACTGTGGTGGGCGGTCAGCTTTATCGCCCATACAATTCCTCCGCGATCAGCACTTTCCATTTTCATGGTGAGACGAGAATAACTTCATTCAAAGACACATTTATTTGCAGAGGATGCGCTCTGGTAAGAAAGCAAAAACAAAACATCAATATGCTTTCGAAACAGTTTCACTCTGCATCAGAGCTGGTTACAGGGAGATGGAGAGTGCAGCTGCAGGGATCCTAGATCCTCATTATACCAGAGTCCATCTCAGATGCAGGCTGTTGTGTCTGTAGAGATTCACAGTGCGCTTGCTAGTGAAGATGGTGAGCGCGGAGGCACTGCAGGAGAGTATAAGCACAGAGCTGCCTGCAGTTTGCTGTCAACATGTTTTTGTGTGTCTGCATAATGCATCCACTTGACTTCCAGTGTACTAAGACGGCAGCCAAGGTCAGGACAGTGTGCATGTATATTCATACCCGTGGCTTTACATTCATGTACATTTAAACGCTGCATATGCTGCTTGCACTCGCCAACCTGAACACAAGTTCCCGTTAATGGCTGTGCTTTAGTGCTGTCAGTCACTGACAGATCTCACCTTCGCTGACTGTGCACCTAACCATTTATTATAGTCATCCTGATAATAGTACATCTCAGCAGGTTTGCCGATCTCCCATTGTTCTTTTTAGTGCATGATCCTCAGTGCAGCACGCCAAACAAAAGCTTCTTTTAGAAAGGATGTGCGATGGGAGGAAGGTGAAAAAGTAGGTTGCCTTTAAACGAGGACCTTTAAATGAGGCGCATGGAGGCGCCTTTTTTCTTATATAATTTAGACCTTTGTCTCAACCTCAGCCGTGAGGTGACCCGTACTTTCTAGACACAGGAAACATAAAGAGGTCACAGCTCAGGCTGAGAAATTGAGCGAAGTTCTGAAAAATGGGTTGAGGCCAGTCACACTTTGCGTGTTTTTATCTGCTTTGTAAAACCAGTGGGTTTTGCAATTTTTACACTCTGGCTTCAAGCCTGCATTTCTAAAGGAAATCCACCTGCTATTGAGTTGCTTTTCTTTCTTAGTAGTTGTTACTAATTAATTTCCTGTCGTCTTTGAGTTAGCATGAGTTGACATCTGGCTTTTCTTTTGGGGACTGCTTCAACTAATATGTGATTTAAGCTGGCGAGGACTAGGCAATGTGAGGTAAGATAAGGTTCATGGTAAAGTGAGACAATGAAAATTGTTGACAGAGGTTTGAATGCAGTTGAGACCTAGAATTTTTACATACGTGGCATTCAATTTGCCTATCAAAGATCCATCTTTAACCCTGTCACCTCTATCGATCTGACTGCCCTAATCTTATTCTGCCCCCCTTGTCGCATTGATAACCCAGGAGGTTTTCCTGTTTCTGGCAGACCAATTGCTACACAATAGAGAGATTAGTTTGTGGCATCTACAACCACACTCCTCCTGAGCCAGCTTTTTCCATGTCATAAACACTAAGTCATTATACAGCAGATACCCAATCACACACGGGTCGTGCAGTGCACACCAGGGGTAACTCAAGCAGCTCAAGAGGAACAAATGGCCCCCATCAGCAGCTGTGCTAATAATACTCTCTCCTCATGTTCTCTGATATTAAGTCACAGAAAGAGACAGAAACCAGAGTCTAAAGTGATACATTCATTACATGCAACATTCAGGAAATGTGTTCTTTTTATATAATAGGAAAGTAAACATTTCAACATGTACACACGAGGCACAAATATTGCCACAGAAGCAGCTAGTGTAATCAGCAGATGTCAGTTTGAAATGGCCTCTGGACACTGCGATAAGTCAGGATGGCATGGATCAGCTTTAGCACTATCTTCTGCCTCATTTGTTCCTGTCTAAACGAGATAGGCCTGCTATCTGCTGGCAGCCATCCCGCGGTGACACAGTGACAATGCGACGGGCTCTTTTAGAAGCATCACCTGTGTGGTGCGTGTGGAGTACAGCAGACTTGTCACTCCACTATTATCCATCCCAAACTCCCAGGATGGAGGACAATTAGAGGACAAAGCAGACTGGAGATGGGCATGCTAGAAGCATGTCAAGACAGCAGGGAGCCGCAGAGCGAATTAACTGAGCCGACACCTCTGATGTTGTTTCCGGGGTTCGACAGGTGGACAGGCACATAGTCTTCCTCTTGAAAATGTCCCTGTCACTTTGACAATCGCAGGGGAAGTGCATAAGATGGAGCAGAATGTTTATCACTGCCGCCTTTCAGCGCGGAGTGCTCTCTAAACGCTCATTGTATCTGGATCCATCTGAGGTGGCCTACTTGAGAGACGCCCCGCACAACACTTGTTTAAATGTGTGTGTAATCTAGAGACATTCCTTGGTAAACAAGCCCACTCCGAGGAGGATTATTTGCATGCTAAAGCAGAAGAAAGGGAGGAGCAAGGAGGGAGGAGCGAGACACCTGTTGCAACAGTGGCTGGTGGATGTCTATGATGTGCTTTGATTTGTGAAGGAAAGCAGTCTGGCTCAATCTCTCCGCGCTCCTCCTGAGATTTGAGTGTTTTTCATCGACTTTCAAAGGACTTTTTACTCTTTCCTTTCTTTCACGTTGTCTGGGTGTAGTGCCTGCAACAAAGCACAGATAAAGCTGAGTCTGTGCAGCTAACGAGTCCAGGTATAATTAAGACAAAGTGTGCACTTTCAATGCAGCCGCACTTTCCAGTGATTTCACACCATTTTAACATATTTTCACTCTGCCAGTCCCATCCGCATTTTTCCAACCATTAGGCAAAGCTTTTGCCAAAACCCCTGTTGTTCAGATTATCTGGTGAAAAAGGAACTTTGCAGGTAAGAATTCAAATGTCATGGCACAGTGAGAACACCTGTACTAAACACCAGCTTCACACTGTAATTTCTTGTAAAGGTTGACCTTTTCCGTCTACTTTAGAGCTTTTAAAAGCCACTTTGTAGTTGTGGCTCGAAGTAGACTGTTTCTTAATCTGTCAAATTCGACTGGAGTGCAGGTTGGTGGTTGAGTATTAATAGCATGAAGAGCAAACTGATATTTTCTGTGCCGCCCCGCGTGCAGCAGCCTAGGTTATCAGCTCCAGTGACCGTGCGCTGTAGCAGGACCAGACTCAGCAGTAGTGGCAAATCTTCTGATATTATCCGCATCTCTGTACAATCTTCTCACCGCAGGCTGTTCCATTACACTGGAAATGAAGAGTGAGAGAGGTCAGGGCAGTCAAATAAACAATTTTAGGTGGAGAATTTCATTATGTGTAGACCGAAGAATGGTTTGCTGAGAGATTTGTTTCCTCAATTAACTGCTGCCTGCGGCTGCAGATGGGATCTTTGTGTTTCCCGACTGCAGTGATTAGTAAGTAGGAGAGCATTCTTTGCTATCAGGGAACCTCTGCTTTGTTCTTGGACTTTAAACCTTACTTTCTCTGCTCAGTAGGCCTACTGCTCCAAGACCAAGGATTAAGCACAACAAAGTATTCATTAGTTTGTTTCTACTGTAGCTCGTGCTGCATGTTTCCTCCCTCCTTCTCCTGTAAGCTCTCGCAGTCTCGCCACCATGGTTCTTCCTCTGTGTATGTTTGTGTGCATTGTGATTGCTTTCTTGTACGTCTTTCAACAGTGTTCTGCAGGTGAGAGATCATATGCTCCTCTTCAGATCTAGTTCTGCTTGAGTCTAAATAGGTGTGGAAATTTCAGCGCCAAGCTACACAAGCACTAACAAGGAGACAGATGTGGACATATACTGTATACACACACACACACACAAAGGCACATCCAAGTGTTGTATAGCCTGCAGGCTTAGTGAAGGCAGAAATAGCCTCTTTTTTTCCCCCTCTTTTTATTAAAATCTCATCTCGTGCTGTAAGGGTGCAATATTCAAATAGCCATGGCGTCTTTAAGAGAGATGCTTGAACTAAGAGCATCCATCTAAATGCTAATTTTATCCATGCATTTTGCGTCAACTGTATGTTTTCTACATATTTCTATGTAACATCCTCATCAATTATCTCAAAAATCTTTCAATTACAGTTGCATAATTAATCAAACAAAACAAAAATCAGCAGATGGATTATTGCATTAAATCATGGGAGGCTCATCAGCTCAACATATATCTCAACAACCATTAAATGGATTGCCGTGAAATATTGTACACACATTCACGTCCCCCTCAGGACCAACTGCAATAACTAATGATGTTCCAAACAGCTTCAGCTGCACTCTGTCTTTACTGTCAATAAGCAAATGTTAGCATGCTAATGTGCTAAATTGAGATGAATGACAAACATACCTGCCAGACATCATCGTGAGCATGTTAGCATGCTAAAGTTAGCATTTCTGTCTGTAAGTATGGTCTCTCAGCGCTGCTAGCATGGCTGTAGACTTCTCAGTCACATTATGAAAATATTGCTGTAGCCTATGTTTTGCTGCCATGTACGGAAGCCCTGGGAGTCAAGTGAGAGAAAACAATTCAAATACATTCTCCAAGTTTGATCTACGTTCTTCTCTCCCCTGAGTTTTTGACTTAAGGACACGTGTGGAAAACAGGTTTAGTCATGAGATTTCTTTAAAGTTATCTATATGTAAAGTATGTGTTTATGTGTTTGTCGTTTTTAAAAACAAGTGAGAAAAAAAGTTTTCCAGCCACAAGAGGCTGTAATGCACCACTACGCTATGTTCTACGTTCATGTTTTCTTCCAGGTGAGTTTTAATTTTGTCATGCACCCTTAACACAACTTACATACTGTTTATTATGTGTAATCAATTCAGGTATCGTTAATGTCACTTCCGTCTTGTTTTTATGTCATGAATGTTAATTAAAATACATTTCAAGCCAAAAGAAAGAAAGACATGACAGTAATGTTACATAACTTACACACAGTATTTGTACTTTGTGAGTAGAGAGGGGAGAAATAAAAACTCACCTGGAAGAAAAACAAAAGTGGTCCAAAAGTGGGTCCCCAGTCTATTCTGAATGGACTGCAAATGACTTGCAAACGTGTCAAGTTAGAAAAAAACACACTTTATTTTTAAGTACAATGAATTTCAGGCACAGAGCTGTAAAGTGAGTGACTAACAGACAGCTACTTCACTGAGAGAGCAAACTAGCTCCAGGACATGACCAAACACAAGTATGACGCTGAATATATTTAACTGTGTGGACCTTGGACTAATGATGAAGGAGCAATCTGGACCCCATAACTGGGCCAGAGGGAAACCACTGGGCTAATCCATAGCACTGATTCATTTTTAAGTCATTTTGTTTGCTTTGCTGCTGCTTATTTTTGTCTACCGTAGCAGTAAACGTATTATTTGGACTGTTGATCCAACAAAACAAGACATCTGTTGACATCATCTTGTGCTCTAGGATATTGTTATTGACGTTTTTTACTGTTTTCCGACGTTTTAAAGACCAAAATAAGCATTAGTGGCAGCCCTAGCTGTTTTTTCAATTAAGCAGAAGCACAAACAGTACCACCCAAAAAAAGTTCAAAGATTTGGCAGCACATTTAATCAAAACTGTGCAGTGTTTAATTAAAAACAATGAGTCCCAGTGCCTTGTCATCTTCCTGCATTTGATCGGAGATGGAGCCACAATGTCAGATGTTGTTTACCCAGACCAGTCACATGAAGCCTGGGTTTACTCTGTGTCTGAATGGAATATGAGATGTAGCCAGAACTGATAGCTCGTGTAGCAGAGAAGCCTGCCCTGGATGATGAGCTGTCCCCGTGTGGAGCGAGTGGAGGGAGGAGTAGACTGGAGAAGAGACAGGTGTTTACAATATAAATGTGGAGGGGAAGCAAAAGAGCAGCCATTGGGAAATAGTGTTTACAGCAGCCTCCTTCCCGGTCAAATCTATTACCAGTCATCCCTCTGCTTTGTATATCTCCGTATTCCTCTCTGATGTGCACCACATTATTGGTTAAACACTATTTACCCCGCCGTGATGGAGCACAGAGAGCCTGGACTGGATTAGCGTCTGCTTTCAAATCGACAAACATGAGAATAATATTTGTTACAATTATTATTATTACCTCCGTGTGACTTTTTCCACCCCCGTTTGTTAGCCAGATTGGAGCTGAGTGATTGCACATGATGGAAAAATATATTAATCCAGGAAACCACCATCAAGCTTTTCTCTATAAGCCAAATGTGGAGTTGTTTTGAAATAACTTTGGCAGCGATGTGTTCCACTTTGATGTTGAGTTATACATCTTTTTCATCAGGCACACCCTCATGTGGTATTTCCATGAGAGCCTTTCTCAACAGGATGACACATATTAAAGAAAGATGAACTCTAAATCATTTTAAAACTCTCTTAACATCTATATGCTCTTGTACGTTACATATCTGCTTTCATTTTCTAATCGGGTGGTCGGTCAAAGTTGACACGAGCTCACACTGAGAGAGCGCAGCTTCAGATTAGTTCATTAGAAATTTGTAAATATATTATATGACACCAATGCTAAACATCAGATTTTGGTGACAGAATTTCAGAATTGAAAGAGAGGAACTCTTTTTGTTAAGATATAACCTCTTGCACTCATCATGAAAAAAGACATTTTCCCCATGAGGCAGAGATACCTCACTGACCTTGATAAATCATAATACAGCACTGGCACAAGAGGTGTTATGTAGTTTATATGACTAGTATTCACAAAAGGTAGCATTAAAAAAATAGTTACACATTTTTGGATTTGGTTATTCACTTTCTTGCCAAGACTTAGATAAGAAGATTGATTGGTGTAGCTTAGCTTGACATAACACAGTATGTCCATCAGCCCCTCTAAAGGTTACTGTTTTACACATTATACTGTATTTAGTTTCTTTGAATAAGACCAGGCTGTCTGTTTCCCTGTGTTTCCAGCCTGTATGCAAAGCTAAGCTAACAATAGCTAGCTGTACCTTCACATGTACTGTACAGAGTGATGTCAGTGTTGTCAACTTGGCAACTTTCTTGCTATATTTCACAGCTTTTCAGACCCTCTTAGCAAGTTTATTTCTAAAGTGCGACCGGTGACAAATTCAGCAACTCATTCAGACTATCAGGGGAAGAAAGAGAGAACTGTATTACATTGTCAATCATTTCCATGCATGCTGTTCAGAGTAATCTCAGCCAGCGGCTCCTACACCGTCAGGGGTCGCTCCCATTCTCTCCTGTGGCGCAGCACAGTAGGTGTGGGACAGACAGGTGAAGAGGAGACGTAACTCGCGGTAGTAGTTCAGTTTTAGTGAGCTGAAGTGCAAGAAAGTGGTGCACTTCAGTATAACGTCTCGTTTCCATTGACGCATGTGTATGGACACGAGGCAACCAAGTCCACTCACCCCTATGGGTATCTCCATGATATCCCATGTGCCTCCACTCCGTAATATTTTAGTCCAGACTTTGCCTTGAGTACGTCCAAAAATTTGAACTTTTGCAGTGGATTTCGGAAAGACTGTATGATAGCATGCTAGTGTCGCAACAGGCTAACTGGCTAACAGGCCATTTTCTGTCTTCTTCTTTCTTTCTGTTGATTGTGGAGTAAGTTTGTGTGATTAAAAAGAACCTGTTTATGTAGTTTCGACGCTGGGTAATGTCACTCCGCTAAAATATGGTTACACATTGTATACAGTGGGAGTTTGCAGGTTCTCCCGATGTCATTGTGATTTTCTCTGGGTACTCTGGCTTCCTCCCACAACCTAAAGACATCTACATCAGGTTAATTGGTGACTCTAAATTGCCCGTAGGTGTGAATGTGAGCATGACTGCTTGTCTGTCTCTATGCATCAGCCCTGCGATAGTCTGGCAGCCTGTCCAGGGTGTACCCCGGACATAACGGGGAAAAATATATTTGAAAAATGTCGCAATATGTTATCACAACACTACTATTATTTTATCAGGACTGAAGTATCGTGATAATATTGTATCGTGGTGCCTGCGGTGATTCCCACCCCTAGAAATAGTGTGTCAATCAGTTTCTGTGGCTTATTTCACATATTAGCTGTATAATGTTGTATAAGGGCAGAGATTTTAATCTGTTAAGCCTCATGCAGTGAGTAAACATTACTCACATCATTATTCCATCAACAGAAATGCCTGATTCATGCCGGTTTCTCAATCATTTGTACAAGGGCGTTCTTAGAAATTAGAAAATCATTACAGTAAAAGCACAAAGACAAGAAAGACAGAAGGAAAATGGTTGTACTAGGACAGTAAATGACAGCTTTTTATCACAAAAGAACATGCATGTACACATTTATATTCAGAGATTGATGATTACAGGTTATGAGAAAAGACTATCCCACATAGTCTCCACCAGCTCATGACGGTTTAACTTATCTTTGTGTGCATGTAACTTGGAGCATACCATTTCTACCACTAGAAATATTTTTAGAAATGTTTCTAGACTTATTTAATCTTGGATAACGAACCCCTTAAAGTCTGCCTGTGTCTAGAATTTCATGATGGAGCCACCAATTCTGTGCCGTGTCACCGACAAACTTCTGTCTCTGTGACTCAGTCATCCCGTGGTTTCAGCCAACATACCTTACCCTCCCTGCTTTCACAGCATCTGCTGTTATCACACAGCACAGCCCTCCATGTCATTCAGTGACTCAGACAAGCACACAAAAAGAGACCTAAGTGGATTCATATATTCAAAAGATGATGTCTCCATCCATGTATCCTATTAACCTTCCACAGAAATTAGCATTGTCGACGTTTTACATCCCCTTGAAATTGAGATTTTTGACATCCATTTAATTCAAAGCGTATCAAAAATAGTTCAATCCCAGTATATATTCAACGGAAATGGCTTTTGATAAAGGTGATGATATGTAATTGAGACTCCAAAAATATTTAAAGCAATCCAAAGTATTTGGCATTTCTTTTTCCAAGGGATTTTGCAGGCTGTCTAGAATAGAAAATGTGCTCTGACAGAAGGATAATTGAATTGACCACATTCGCCGCCCACTGCTATCCGCCTTCGCTTCACACCTCCTCTGTGTCGGTGCGGCGGATAGTGATTTCTTTGAGCTTCACAGAGAAAATAGTAAGATGGGAGTGTATTGATCATTCTTCTCGGGAGCTTCACAGATCACTGAGTTTCCTAGGCAGCCAACATTTTTGTACTGGAAGGGATGCTCTTCACATCCAGCCTCTGGTTATCTCTTCAGTGAGAGCAGGGGGCTGCTAAGAGGCTTTACCTTATCATTGTCCGGAATATAAATCACCTTTTATATGCCCATCCTCTTCTGAATAAACAAAAACGCGGGAGATATCAGTTACCAGCCGTCTGCCTCTCGTTTTCTTGCAGCCTCATCACTCCGCTGAGAACAAGCATAATGAAATATTATGACAGACGTAAAGTTTAAAAACAAGAAATGGAGCACTCTAGGCAGTCATCAGTTTCCTGCAGTCCGCATAGTGGTAGTTATCCCGCAGTGGAATATAACTAGGCAGGGGCAGAGGAGCGATCATTACTTATTGATACCCATGCAGGCAGATAGGGAGAGAAAGTGAGAGCACTGTCGGTGCAGGTGAGATCTGTACGAAAAGTTGTAGTGAACGGGTATTTTTCACAGCCTTTCAGAGGCCATTTTTCATGGTGTGGCCTCTTTTTACAGGAGCAGCCTGAGGTTTATTAAGAATGACCTGTTCATTTCAGGATGAGACTGATCTGGCAGAACGACAAGAAAATGTTTAGAGTTCAGGCATTTCAGATTGTGTAGCAATCAGGCAGCTGGTGTAACTCGCCTGCAGGGCGTCGATGTATCACATAATTTAAATGAAATACCTGCAGCCCACACTCTGGCCCACAGTTTGTTTACAGGCTCTGGCCATTCGCTGACGCTTACAGTACAGTATGACTTCATGCATCTGAGAATATGTAAATGTGTGTGCAGTCATGTTTACTGAGGCATCGTTTTTCTTTTTTCTTTTTTTGCCCCCGTCGAGGCAGGATAATCAGAGTTTGGATGCGATGTGGCAGTTTTGTGTATTTTATCTAATCTCAGTAATGATGTATGTTTCTGTGCGCAGATGAAAGAGGGAGAGTGTGCAAAAACATGGCCACATAATTCTTACCTTCCATTTCTGTCCCCTTTTTCAGCACTTTCTCGAATTAGCAACATACAATGGGTTTTAGCCTTAATATTTCAGAGGAGAGCAGCTTGGCAAGGCGCCATCTCCCTTAGGGCAGAATGTGGAAACCAAATGCAGTGATGTGTCAAAGCGAGTTCTTCTAACAGCCCGCAAACAGGAGGATCTGCTCGAGTGTGCGCGCGTGCATGTATGCATACATATGTGTATGTTTTTGGTGTGTTTCATATGACTATCCTTAATAGGCAGCCATGCAGAACGGGTTCAGCGTGGAGCTTTTTCTCTTAGCCCATTTCCGGCGGCGATACGCCAACTTCAACACCACATGACCTCCTGTGGTGTATTCTCATCTAATTACAACCCAATTATCTACACTGTGCAGCTGTGATCAGGATGCCACAGAGGGGAATAGAGTCTTGACATGTTGACACAGATTATTTTATTTGTATCCTCTGAAGTTTGTGTGTGTGTGTGTGTGTGTGTGCGTTTTTTTTATAAATGCCTACTTGACAGTAATGGCTTAGTAGAAGACGAGATCCAAGCAGGGTTGCTGGGTCAGATGTACAGATTAGCAGAAGACGAGGGTTGTTGGTGTGTTTTAATTTTCAATCAAGTCTAACAAATGCACAACGGGGGTGCTGGCCGCCTGTTGATTCGTCAGCTGTAATTTCCATTTTCATGCTCCATGGCCGGTCCAACCATTTAATTCTCATTGTTGTGTCCCAGAGGAGCTGCTTTGCTACTGATTACAGGGGATCTCATTATAACAAAAGACAAACCACCACAGTAATGATGAGTTCGCACCCCCACCCCACACCCTCAGCATCAAGCTAATTATTTGTGTGTTGAGACAATTTCTTCTTTTCTTGCGCTCTGTACGCTCCAGCAGCATGCATCATCTTCAGCTTCGGTCCAGCCTACAGACTCACAGATCAACTCTGTTACACTGAATCTTCAGCCAGGGATCTAAATTACAACACCTCTCAGCCTGGCATGATAAAGAGATAGGAGAAATGCAGGAACATTGCGAGGCCGGGCATCAGAAAAGAGCCCAAAGATGCCAATTTAGATGTCATTTTGTCTTGAAGTCCAGCTCGTATAATAGCAGCAGAGAGAGGAGATGTAGCAGAAAGCGGTTATTGCCTCTAGTGCGTTATCATTCACCAGTATCTAACAGCTGAAATGTGGCGGATCCGGGGATTGGAGGGACTGTTAGGTAACAGCAGGTGATTTGTCATCGGGCCACACTGTCTGCTCGGCGTCTGGCACGCGGGCAGACGAGTTTCTGGATCGCGACCTGCAGTTATCCAGCAGAATCCCCGTGCAGGGTGTGCATGCATCTGCAGCTCAGATAAATGAAACAAAACCTGCATCTTGCAGCACCACTTGGCCTCACAAAATCATGACAAGGTACACTGCATGTTTTATTCATAACCATAAAGTTTTCTTCCCACAAAGAGACCAAAAATACTAACCAAAATCATTTCAAACATTCTGTTAATTAACTGCGAGCCGGAGTGTGTGCCCGGCCCCAGAGGCTCGGCTGGCTGCTGTCGTGCGATCTTATTTTTTTCATACATTTTCCTCAGCAATCCTCTGTCCCTGGTGTGCCGTTGTGAGGTTGGAAGGCACTAATAGGCAGGCTAAATCAAGAGGAAAATTAAGTGTGCACAACAATGCCAAATGGAGTGTTTCACTCCTGTAATGACTATATAAGTCAAGATGAAATGACGAGGCATGCGACTAATGGACAGTGTGATAGTCACAATGAATTTCAATATTCTTCTCTTACCCTGAATTGGATTTTGCCTTTATTGCATTTTTCTAAATTTTCAGGGTGAGATTGCCTGTTAAGACCTGTTCACATCTGTGGAATGAATCAATTATTGTATCCCTTTATGCATTTATCAGCATTCCTGTCATAATATATTAAAACCAAAAACACTTCGGTTTGAACACACGCCAAATCAACGAAGGCTGAAGGCCTCATGAAGTAGAAATGAGTGAAATAAAAAATGCCTTATTAGTTTGAGAGCGCGTCGGCGACATTGTTAGCCAAATTCCACACAGCAACACTAAGTGTTTACACATTGAGATGGAGGAGCCGTAATTTAGTTTTATTCAAACTGATTTTTCACGGCCTGCTTGTTTCACCTGTCTCGCAAGAGGTATTGACAGTCATTCATTATTCATCAGCCAAATTGCCGCCTCAACTGTCTGTTGGGTAGATGAATGGAAAGAAAGAAAACACGCAGTGATGTTTGAGGAGCCTGAAGATTAGAGGACAGAGAGTGACGTGGCCATCTGAGGAGTTTTCCTGACAGAAGTCACAAGGTTTAATTTATCCCATGTGGTGTCTGGAAACTAAGAGTCTTTATTTTTATCCGGCCCTTCATCTTCCCTCGCCGGATCATAATTGCTCCTCCTTTTCTCCGAGCAGTCAGTGTGTGAGCTACGACCCAAACACCGAGCCCAAGGCGGGAGATGCCATCTCAAATTGGATTTGGAAAAACCCTAAGAGAATATATTGTTCAGGTGGTGACGAATACAGAAGGAGCTTTCCGTATATACTGCAGGGGCTTTTTAGCGGAGGTCATTTGAGGATAGAGATATGTTAAAAGCTCTCTCTCACTCTCGTTCTCTCTCTCTCTGTATACCTCACTCACTCTCCCTCTGCTCCTCCAATGGGAGACTGACTCTGCAGATTTTCAATTAGCCAGGGCAAAGTTGTCCTCATTAATTACACTACATTAAGATGATGCAGGAGGATTTTAACAGGGAAATTATGCAAAAGAATTATGCAAGGTTCCCCAGAGTGGACCTTTTTCCTGTTGCTTGGCTGAATGTCTCCATGTTGCACTTAGCCAGAGCTTTCGCTAAATATGGGAAGTGTGAGCATGTCTAAGCTGGGTTTTACAGCTGTCTGTTTCTTAATGTCAATCTATAAAACATCACTTAAGACCTCCCTGCTCAGACCAGTGCATAATGTTGCTTACTCTGCCATGATGTTTGAATTCATGGTGTAAGCTTTTCTGTATTTTCTGTGAGCCTGTGTGTATTAGATATATTTAAAGGTCCAGTGTGCAGAATATAGGGGGAGATTTATGAATAAAAATGGATGATAATATAATGAGTATGTTTTCAGGATGGCATGGTGGTGCAGTGGTTAGCATTGTCGCCTCACGAGGGTGGGGGATTCAAGCCCCGGGGTGGAGGTTTGCATAAGAATTTGCATGTTCTCCCTGTGTCAGCGTGGGGTTTTCTCCAGGTACTCCGGCTTCATACCACAGTCCAAAGACATGCAGGTTAGACTAATTGGTGGCTCTAAATTGCCCGTAGGTGTGAATGTGAGCGTGGTTGTGGTTGTCTCTCTCTCTGTGTCAGCCCTGCAATAGCTGCCCAATGTCAGCTGGGATAGGCTCCAGCCCCCCCCCCCCGCGACCCCAAACAGGATAAGCAGTTACGGAAAATGAATAAATGAATGAAGTATGTATTCTTTAGTCTATAATCCCCTGAAAATAATAATTGTGTTTTCATTACCAGAGAATGAGCTGCTTATATCTAGGGAGCGGGTCCTCGTCCACAGACTCCACCATGTTGCACCGCCATGTTTCTACAGTAGCCCAGAAGGGCAAACCAAACACTGGCTCTAGATAGGGCCATTTACTCATCCTAGTTAGCAGCCCCTCCACAACAAGAGCATTGCAAAAACTGCTTTATTCAGTGTTTTTACCGGTTTGAATGTGTTTGTTTTGGAGAGGAAGAGACCTCTACCGATAATTCAGCTTCAGTCTCCTTAAGCTATCAGAGAATCAAAGGTAAGCACACATTAGCAGGTGCGGGACTAGCGGCTTGTCTTGGACATGCCAAACATCATTGGAGAAACAGTGAAATTTAACATGAAACTGCTTTATTCAGTGTTTTTACTGGTTGTAATCACCTGGGCTGTTAGTTTAAGTCAGGAAGAGACCTCTGCGGATAATTCGGCTCTATGTAAAAGCTTCCTGAACAATGATCGTTGAAGGAATTCTACTCAGGAAAAGTTTCAGTTTGTTGCAATCTGCAATCCTTACCACTAGATGTCACTAAATCTTCCTAAGTCATACACACTGTTCCTTTAAGTGTAGTTTAGTGTTGTATAGTAATCTGGGAATTTGTAGTGAATGTTAAATGATCTGAGGTTCTTGTGCTATTTGGGCACAGACCTTTGCCTTAGCCTTTGTGATGTTTTTAATTGCAGGCTCAAGGTGAGCTGCGCACACTGCAGCTATTTTTTCAGTCCTGACCTGAATGTAGAGCAGCATACCCCCACCCCACCCCCGTTATTCATGAATCCCCACTGTGAAGAGGCTCTTTTGCCTCTCTAGACTCCTCAGTTTAAAAAAAAAAAAAAACATGGGGGAAAAACTCTTTCAACAGCCGAGCTGCTCTCTGCCTTGCTTACTTATGAGTTTTAATTAAAATTACAGCATGGATCAACAGCCAAGTACACTTTAATGAAGACACAGACGGGACGGGGAAGTAAACAGGCGAGACAGCTCTCATCAGACGAATAACGACTCCCATAAAACAACGTCCACGGCTCTGGCATTATGGGCATCTCTCCCCTCAGTATTCGTCTATCTTTCACTCTTTCTCAGGAGAACATTTTATCATCGCTCTTTTATTTTTAGGTTTTCATCAATAACCCCCGAAAACCCCGGTGGCTGCTTTTATTTTTTTGTTTTGCAGAGTTAATTACCTTTTGTTGAAAAATTACAGTATCTCTCGTTAAAGAGCACCACAAATAAAAGATCTGAAAAATGAAGGGAATTGCCACATTAGAAATGTAAAATGTTTGACTGCTAATATCCTCTGCATAATGTCAGCAAAATTATTTTATCACAGGATACCAAATTATGGAGGAGACTCAGCAGCTTCAGCGCCTATATATTAGATATGCTCTTGTGCACATATATCACTTTGCAAATGTGCTCTATGTGCATGATGTGTGGAGGCTGGAGGCTATAGAAGTGTGAGGAACCATAGATGTATGTGCATTAAATTGCTTTTACTTCCTAGAATTGGGGAAGTCATCAGATGCTGTAACATAGAAGCCGCTGTAACGAAGTAGCACAGGATAGGGTAGCCATAGATTTGCAGCGTCATGGAAGAAGAGGGAGACAGACAGAGAGGGAGGCTTAGATAGTCGGTGAAGAGCAAGGCATTAATGTCAGCTAGCAAATATAGCTCAGGGTTGTAGCGGCCCGGGCCACATGGGAGGGATATGGCAGTGTCAGGCCTCTGTGCGCCAGGCCTGATGGATGAAGTGGAGCAACTCGTCAATCATGAGGGCTCCGGTGTCCCCTAATAGATTGGGCCTCGCGTTGGGAGAACCTGCTCTCCGTCGCCACTGCCCTGCTGATATCCACCGTGAGGCAAAAAACCATTTAACCCGCAGCACAGGGTGGCTGCCTCTCTGACTTCAGAGCCAGGATCCCACCTCCGACAACAAGTAGCTCTGACACAGGATCACTTTTTTGACTGTCAACTACATTTCCTTAAGGTCATGTGCATATTTTAACGCACTCCTAACTTCCCGAATGCCTATTTCTGACCAGCTCTGGTTGCATAGTTATCAGCCACAGAATATAGCTCCACTTGCGGTTGCATTTGACATTATAGCAAAGGCCAGAGCAATTAACCCATTTCCAAAGGGTAATGAGAGTCTGTTTCGTAGTTCAGATCAGCTGTCATATTGTTAGCGTCTGTCCAATGAATGATACAAGACCACACGTCAGACGACGGTGTTAATTCTGCTTTCAAAGCAAATATCACGGCTTACTCGAGGTCCAACACCACAGAATTAATCCTCTGCATCTACACCATGTAATTAAAGTCGCTCCCTCATCACCTTAAGTGGTTCATTTCGATGTTAGGGGGCATTTTGTAAGCGTATTTAACATTTCTTTCATGAGGATTTTGGGTGTTTTTTTGGCACACAGAAAGCTGGCAAATCTTCAGCCGCAAAAGAAATTTCAACTTCTAAGCCGTTTCAATAGTTCAAAGTGTTTCCTAAGCTCGATATTGTTTACGGTCTCTAGTGGTGCTTCTATAAAGTGGCCTGTTATTGACTGGCGATGTCAAATAAGATGAGACCCAGAGGACCTCGCCAACTGACAGCTCAGGGCAGAGTCCTCGCCCCAGAGTGCGCTCCAAATACCTGTGTAATACACACAAAATTATCTTCTCTGAGCAGGAATCTGTGTTGAGTCCACAAGCAGTAACTTCCCGCCTGGTTTGCCCAAGCTGCCGCATTAAGCTTCATCATCCACACGCGCACACACACAGCGAAATGCCACAACAGTGCTCAGGTTCCACAGTAATTGCACATGTTAAGTACTTCTCCCTGTGTAATCTCTGTCCTCTGCCCTCAGCACTTGCACCACACAAATCCAATTTTGAAGCCTCTTTCTTGTAATGGAGATTTTGGGTTTTTATAGCTTTTTTTTGTCACAGGAAGAACTAGCTTCTTCGAGAGGGCGCACATTTGCAAATGAGTTTTCCTTACTTTTATCTATAGTCTTCAGAAATGGAGATGGACTGGAGTTAAAGACATTACATGAAAAGAAAAACAACACTTTTCAGCACTCTTCCGTCCTCTGCGTCACTGTCTTCACCCAAATAAGCTTAAGGGTTAACACCTCTTTGCCTGGCTGACTCAGTGATAGCTCCTCCGGAAATCTTTGTTTTAATGGAGCTGAAGAGAGCACGTGTCAGGGGGGGTTAAATTCTGCTCGCACTTACAAAACATCACAGCATCCACTCATTCAGCAGCACAGCGGGAATAAGAGCAAAAGCGTATGTGTTCTGCACACAGATCTGCTCTTTATTTCCTTTAAACATTTTTCGCTCTGTGCCGCATTAGATCCCTGTGTGCTTAATGTATTTATGTATTGATTCGAAACACAAAAACATGATTCATATCACGGATGTGTTCACCTTGAAGGAACTGAGCAAAACTGCTTAAAAGTCAGCGCCCACATTCTTGAAGTATGACGTGTGTGCTTTGAATTATTGAACCACGTCTGTCATGCTGCAGATGTTGACGATGTTTCTCGTTAATATGTTATTACAGTTATTGTATTAGCAGAGGCTGGAGTGGCTGCATGTGTTTTGACAGGTATAAAACAAATTGTTTGGAGAACTTTAACAGGACCTGTGCTGGCGCGGTAGAAACGCCCCGCTTAGTGAGGACAATTGAATTTTCTGGCAGCAAAAAACCTTAGATGGCAGTATTTGCTTTGCATTTTCTGTCTTGTTGTGTTCTTGGTGAACAAACAAACACCCAGTCCCGTATTGATCTGATTTAATGAGAATCCTCTCTGACATCACTCTAAACCTCAGGGACTTACAGAGCTAGGAATGCTTCACTAATCACCATCTGATATTCTTACAGTTTTATTTCAACACACCGTATGCACTCTCTCTTCTATTGTCTCTAACTCGGTGTTTCTGCCTCTCTGTCTCTCTCCCTCTGGGTCAGCGGGGAGCTCATCACACTGCTATTTAACAGCTTTTCTGCCAGCGTTGAGTTAAGATTACATGGGATGTGCCACATGAAGAGCACGGAGACGATCAGATAATTTGAAAGGCCTGCGCCGCCATAATAGCAGCTCTCTTGTGAGGTGGCACGGGGGATGCAGCTTAACCTTTCAAGGAGGATCGTAATGGAGAGCACTGCAAAATGAAGTGATTATTGCCTTTGGAGGAGTGATTCTTCGACTTAGGGGAAAGGAAAGCAGGGCAGGACTGTTGGAGAAAATAGTGTGGAACAGCTCGACTTAATTGAGCATTATTTCTTCTTAATTTAGCAAAGAGGTCAAATCAGTCGTTTCCTCATGTGGTGCAGTCTTTTAGCTCCAGTTTTTATGTGTCTTACTGATGACAGGAAGTAAGTGCAGCAGAAAACCAGCTTTACTTTGTTATTTAAAAAAAAAAAAGCGTCCTCATTGTGGCATTTCTGAGATTCTTAAAAGCATATTACCTTTTTTGGTCCAGGGCTCTGGCTTGTTGTTAAGGTTTTTGCTCTTTAACTCCAAATAATGAGACATGTCTGTTTCCATGGAGAGAGCAGATTAGTGTTTGGGTGGAAAAGATAAGCTAGAAGGTCTTTCATCACACCAGGCCGCCCACCAATATCTTTATCAGTGACATTTTGAATTTAGGAAAAGAAGCAAAGGCCTTTTTTGATCATTGCAAAATGATGTTTTGATCTGAGTTTTAAAGGTCCAGTGTCTACGATTTAGGGGAATATATTTGTAGAAATATAATTTAGTGAATATATTTTCTTTGATGTATAATCACCTAAAAATGAGAACTGTGTTTTTGTTGCCTTAGGATGAGCTGTTTATATCTATATTGGAAGCAGGTCCTCATTTATGGAGATCGCCATGTTCACCATCATGTTTTTACAAACTGGCACTGGCTCCAGATGGGCCACTGACGTCACATTCACGTCGTACACCATACTTAGAAGCCTATTTGTGACCGTCAGCGTCAGAAAAATGAACCTGCTTTATTCTGTGTCTTCACTTTAAATCTCCAGGTCTGTTTGTTTTTGAGAGGAGGATACCTCTGCAGATGATTCCTCTCCCAGTGACAACCCTCAAACAATGAACACTGAAAGATTTCTAACAGTGAGAAGTTTCAGCTGATTGCTTTGTGCAGTCCTCACCGCAGTATGCCACTAAATGCCCCTAAATCATACACACTGAACCCTCAATAAGATGATAGCTATCAGGAAAATCAGGTAATCTTGCTCATGAGAAACCAACGGAAAAAGACTCATGATTACAAAAATCTCTCTGGTCTTTAAACAAATGGGCGGTGGACACAGCAAAATAAAACCACCCTCCCTCCTTCTCACCTAAACGTTGCCCCCTTTCTCATTTTGTATTCATTCTGAAAAGAGGCCATCAGCCAGGTATGAAACCTTCACAACATGAAAGACTAACTTTTGCCCTCCCAGTCCACTGACATATAAAGGCAGAAATTCGGGGAAGGTTTTCAACTGCTTGGTCATGTCCAGTAATGCCCTTATTTGCCCTCCAGTCCAGCAGTCACAGCAAAGGACTTATCCAAGGAGCATGCAGACTCTAACACGAAGCCTGCATACTGACCAGCCCGCTGAAAGAAATAAAAAGGTCTTTCTCAGCTGTACAATATCATTTATACAGGTAGCCTGACCATTTATACTTAATCCAGATCACAAAAATCAAGCTTTGATTTTATTTAGTGGTACTCACTCAGTCCATTCAGTCGGTCTCTCTTAACTCCTAAGTCAGATTTAATCTTTTGGCTACTTGCCGAGAAGGTCTTCATTTCCTCAATCCATCCTATTTGTGCTCAGCTAACGGGGATTATCACTGTTAAAGTCTGCTAACTATGAGCAGCATGGATGACAGATGCAGCTTAAGTTAATTAATAAGCCCTGACATTTAGAGAGATACACCTCTGCTCCACCTCCTCTGCTGCTCTGCCAGTCCTTGTATACAGTATACACGACACAAGTACCCACACACATTCATTACCTAATTAATGTATTGATTAATTAGATAGATATTCATTTATTTATTTCTCAAACTCAACAAAGGATTGTGTGTAATTAATGTTGGAGACGGATGGTGCCTTTTCATCCCCAGCTGATTTTTGCTTCATTTGGATGGCAGAAAGAAAAAAAAAATTACAGCCTGTCTAAAATCTTCATTGGTTATGCACTGCAGTTTCCCTCTGTTTCTACTTTCATTTTCATTTATGAGTCGTGCATGAATGGAATTTCTTTTCGGCACTCACTCAAGAGTGATGAGAGTGTGTCCAGAGTGTGAAGATCAAGCTTAATGAATGTCTTTCCATTTTTATTATAAGAAAGCCCATCAATCAAAGACTAGCCTTGTGATGTAAAGTGGCAAGGAAGAATGAGATGAGACTTAAGTGCAGTAAAAAAAAAAAATACCCAGCACTTACTTCCATCTACACCAAAAAAGTCATTTTCTATCAAAATATATGTCTATAGTCTTTTACACTATAGTGTCACCATTCATCTTGTCCCCTTTCACATAGCAAAAAAGGGGTGCATGTTTTTTTTAGAAAAAGTCAAGAGTACTTCCTTTAACAGGAAAACTAAGGTATTTCTTCTTTGAAAAGTTACATAGTCTAGCTTTAAAGCTACAGTACACAAGTTTTATGAATATAACTTTGACGTATTTGCCACTATGTTGTGAAAGACGTACATGAGAAAGATAATCTTTAAAAAAAACATACTCTGCCAACTCTATTGCCTTGTAGCGCTTCTATTAGCCTTACTGCATGTGAACGAAAACAACCATTGTGTCAGTCAGGCAGCACTGATGAAATATGAAACACAGTTCTGGTAATGCATTGCCTATTTCTCGCCTCAAATGTTTACAGAAACATATTTCAGTGTACTGTTTAGCCGTGAAATAAAAAACATTGTGACCTTGCTGCCATGTTGGAAACAGACAACCGAAGTACCAAGTGCCACCGACAGGCCAGACAGGCTTTCTCATTTTACAGCTAAACAGTACACTAAAATATGTTTCTGATATCATATTTGAAATAGGCAAAGCAGTAAAAGAAGCTTGATTCATATTTGATCAGCGCTGCCTAGTGTGACAGTTTGGTTGTTTTTGATCATGTGCAGCTATTTGAGTAGGCAGAGGAGTAATATCACAGATGATCTTGCTTACATAGTGCTGTGTGACTAAAGTGACAGTTTCAGTAAATATGAAAAGTTATTTTTACTGTCTGTTACTAAGTTACTATCTGTAGCTTTAAATTAAAGTGAATCAGTTTGAAAGAAACTCCAGTTCTTTCTGTTAGTTCCCTCCAGTCTCTCTCTTATGTCCTCTCATCTCTGTTTGTTTATAAGGCAGATTCATAAAGCTCCGAGGTAAGCACAACTGTTTTGCCCAAGTCAGACATTTTGAATTCTTGTTGAAGCTTCTTTGCGTGGATGCGTGCCGCCCCGGGATGGCATTTTGTATGCAGTCCTACCACTTCTTCGCCTTGTCTGAACACACAGTTACAGTTGAAAAGTTTAATTCATAAATAATAAAGCGCACCCTTGCTTCATTTCACTCAGGGGTGTCGTTGCTACAGCCTTCTGCGGTCTGGTATAACCCTTAGTATATGGTGGCTAATGTTAGCTAAAGTTGAGCTACTTTGCTCGCTTGATTAATTTTTGTCTTTGTGTGCTTTTACTGCATGGCACTGTAGCATTTACCATCATCTTGTGACTGTCTCTTGCAGCCAGAGTGGCTGCTGTTCAGAAAATACAGTTTAACTTCATCAATTTTAAGTTTTAGAAATAATGTGTCTGACAAGAATAAGAGCCTGTGTGTGCAAACCCACAATGTCACTTTGCTGTCTTGGTGGGAGTGATATTTGCTTTGTCTGTGACATTGAAAAGATGGTCACGCAGCAAACCCTCTGCTCACATACGCTGCATAGCCCGACTCACATTAACATCTTCCAAAATACTGCGCTATTCAGATCATGTACCCTGAATCCCACAGGCATGTTCCCTTTGAGTCATAGAGGTAAATGGTTGACCCCCCTCTCCGTGCCCCCCGCTGCCCTGCTTCTGAGATCTGCCTCTTAAACTCTCCGCTGCCCTCCTCTATTGCACCCCCAATTAATGTCTCATCATCCTCCATTTATTTTGAATTGATTCACTTCATCTTCTTAACCCACAGGGGAAATATTGTTCTGGTTTGTGTCATGGAAAACAGTCTGGCTCCATTACGCCATTGGCTGATTTTAGATTAAAGATCTTGCACTAAATCACAGCAGGCCTTGTGACAGAGCCCCGGCCCGGTCCCCTGTATGAGTTAGCCTGCCAGTGCTATCTATATATAACCACCTCTATCAGCTCAGCGGCTGGTTGGACTTCAGCTGACCTTACTGCATTATATGGGCCAGAGGGACTCATGGTTTTACTGCCCCTCTAGAATCATGACTGAAGCAATGTAGAAACTGAGATAATGAGGGTCAAGTGACACATGGAGACAGTCGAAGGCGTCAGGAGGCTACTATTCAGTGGCATGTGTACTTGTAGTTTAATAGGGCAATGAGTGAAGAAGCGCATAAAATAACTGTCCTGGAAAATGTAAAATTCTCAACAGCAAAATGAGAAAGTCACCTTATCACTGTGGTTTCAATGTGATAAATGCTAAAAGCTGTAAAAGCAATGATTATCAGATAAATATACTACTTGCAGCAAGCCAACATCGCTCCAAAATATGACATATCATCTTCATGAGTATTCACACAAAGCCACATTATGTAGAAGGAATACTTTTAATATAAGTTACTTTATGTATTGAAGTTTTATTTTACAGTTTTATTTAAAGTTATGCAACGCAGAAAGTGTAGGTTGCTGTTACAGTATCGCCAGGGAAAGTCTCTTTGAATTCATGTGATGATTTTGGCCGTGGCTTTTACCAACAAAAGTTCCCTAATCTCGCCATCTCTCCAGTTAGACATTGTCATTGCCATCTTTGTGTAAATGGCCCTTCTTCTTCATCCTTGAGAGTTTAATTCTTCCAGTTTTCTGCAAGCCTCATGGTAGAAACATTGACACAGCACACTGGCTTGCTCGGTGCGATTTCTTCGTACAGTTGCCCACTCTACTCGTATGTGGGCTGAATCTGATATTACGCAGACTTTGCATTGGGAGGCTGGCACGATTAAGTGCGATCCAACTGATTGGGACATTTGCGATCTTACATCCAGTTCCTGGTATCGCCTAGATAATGTCAGGTTTGCAGAGCATGTGTGAAAGGGGCTTATATGTGTATTTTTTCAGCGCTGTATCCACAGTTTTCATAGCTTTGTCTTGGATGCCTCCTGCTTACAGTCTAGGACCTTTTTGCTACCTTTTTGTAAAGTCCTGACCTCATCTGCGTTGTGCCCAGGAACGTTCTAAACACCATAAAATAAGAAGAAAATAAGAGAGGCAGAGGTCAGGGTCTTCGCAGATAAATACACCACCACACACTTCTAGTGGGTCATAAGTCATGATTGAGAGGGATTCATCTTGTATGAGTACATATGTTGCTTTTAAGGAAAATCCTGCATAGTATACCTTTGAGAAACTTCCCTCTAAGAGGTCTCTCGCCAAACAACTTCCACCAGACTTCCACCGAGTGTGTTCAGATTTTCTGGCCTTTAGAATATCAAATAAAGAAGAGCGCACAGCTCAAAGCCATTGTATTAATAATACAACCTGATTTCCTTTTATCGCTCTCTACTAAAAGCCTTTTGTAACATTTTAAGTACATGTTGAGGTTGTCATTTTTAAAATACAAAATCCCTGTCAAGTTGATGTCGGGGAAGAAGACTAGATGTGATTTATTTTCCCATATGTGCTGTATAGGTTTGCAAATCCCCACAAAAACACGAGTGACCTGGCTAAAAGGCAAATAAAGCACTTCCTTTGATCATTGCTTATGCCTTTCCAGAAGGCTGTGTCCTTGCTACATGGCCTTGGCAGAGAAAGATTCAGTGTTAAGGAATCTTTGAAAATAACCCCTTTTTGAAGTTCAAGTTGGACTGTCCCTGAGACATCCCGCGTCAACTCTGCAATCCTTTAGCAAATCTGCCTAACCTCTTTGCCCGGCTGAGTATAATAACTTAGGTCAGCATCTCTTAGAACTTGTACCTTTTTTAGGTTGTAAGGAGAAAACAACATAGTTTTCTGACTCTTCCAAACTTACAGGCTGTACTCCAGGTATTTATTTATAACCGCTATTCTGAGGGGACTTTCAACAAATGATGAACCCTTCAGCTGTCAACTCCCACATAAAACCTACAGCCTGCAGCTTCTCCTCCTCCCCGTTCACTTTGCATTTAAATGACTTCATGTCACTGCGCAAAGAGGAGCTCGGCGTGCCAGGAAATAATACGGAGGGTTTTTGCTTACTTGTGTCATTTTCATTCCGGGGACCTGACCTAGGTTGGCCTCCCTGACACCGACCTGGACCACAGGCGTGCTTGACAGGTCTCTAAATCAGCCGGGGGGCCACCATATTCCCACGAGAACACTGTTAACAAAAGCAACTGGAGAGCCGTGAAACGCGCTCTGATAGACACATACACCTCTCTATTCTGGGAAGCAGGAAAGGCCCGAAGGGATTTTACACATTCAGACACACACATTCAGAAAGCGTAGAGAATAAACAGTAAATGAATCTGAAGATTAGCTGCCCTGCTACTACATGTGAGGTAAGAGTTAAATGCGACCTGCAAATCTCCCCCATGAACCCTCACCCTCTACTTACACTACAGGCTTGACACCAGAGAGTAAGAGTGGCTGAGGTTGAGAGAGCATGAGAAATACAGCAGTTATTGGCACCATACATGAAGCTTTATCTGGCTCTGTTTGCGCAAAGATTACATCGATAATCCATAGAAAAGACTCACCAACAGAACTTCCAAATTTATGCTTGCTTGCATTTTCTGCTGGCGTTTTCTTCCTCACATGCAGGCAGGGAACTGGAAGCTGATTGCTGAAGATACAGTAGCTACGGGCGTTTGTAAAGGATTTGTATCTCGCAGTGTTACTTTGTAATCGTGTGTTTTTTGGGATGCAGTAGAGGTTTGTCCGCCTGTGTGAAATCCCCTGTTTGCCAGCAAAGAGTTTACCCACATGAGAGCTGCTCAGCCTCCCTCAAATACATCATCACAACATTTTGGGGCCGGATAAACAGAATCATCTCATTTTATCTCATCCCGTGACATCTTATCTGGAGAAAACCTCCCTTGGATTGAATAATCAACCTTCAACCAATAAATGAAAGTGAATTTGCCCCGCTTTGCAGTTTGTGCAGTAAATACAGAAAAGTGAATCTGGCCGACCAAAAATTGGATTCTGGGTTTTTGGACTTAATTGAAACTTTTACATGTCTGATGACTTTGATGTTGAAAAGGCTTCGTCCCACTTTTGGCTTTTTAGTGTCCCTGCTTTGAGCCTCTTGGCTGCCCTGATTTGAAGTAGCTGGATCTGTGATCATGTGAGTTATTTTAAGAAATGTTTGTGCACAGCTCTACTGAGTGAAAAAGGGAAAGGTTAAACTCTTATAGGATCTCCATATTTCATATTGGAGGGCCCTTGACAAAATGTTACACTCTCCCGGCATGACTCATGCTTTGGCTCGCGACCAAGCTAACAGCCAGTGTGGCGGCGTGGCGATCACGTACAGAAATTACACACAATATTCTGTTGAAACTAATCCCCCTGTTAGCTTTGTCTTTGAACTCGTGTCTGATGACAGACTGGCCTCCACTGCAGGCGCGAGAATTCTTCAAGTTATGACCGGAGGTCATTGGTGGCAACTGGAAAGTGAAATACGCATACATGCAATCAACACATGGGCACACGCGTGGCCTTGTGCACATCAGGCTGGGAAATTTATTCGATTATTCAGTCCACAGTATATATTGTGTAGCTTGATTCTAAGAATATGCTCCGCAGTGATTGAGCCTGTGATTTTCTAAGAGGTGAACAAAGAGTGTGGTGACCTCCACTATTTCGCAATGTGAGGTCTCATAAAAAATTACTGCAATTCATTGAACGCTCTCAATCTCCCACTTTTTTTTTTTCGTTTCCAGAATGCAGCTACACTTAAAAATCCTGCATATACCTTAGTAACTCATTTAGACACTTTATTCAAAGCGTGGCCATGCATTAACAAAGTGAACTGTGCCTTTGTTGAATAGAAATGTCTAATCTAATACAGTGGCTCAAAGCCAGTGAAAAAGCCAGAGCACACCTTGGTTTTTTAAAGGGTGCAGATAGTAAAAGAATCTCAAGCAAAAAAATATGAAAGATTCAATGGAATGTCATAAATGTATAGAACAACTGTTAAAATAAGAAATCAGTACTTACACCATAAAATAAGATGATAGACGATGTCATTAAAATGAATGACTGAGGTACTTTTCATGCACATATTAACTGTCCCTGCAGGGCGTTTTGAAGCCATACATAGATAAGTGGGATAAAATATGCACACTTGTGGGGTGTGGGGAGGCGGATGAGAGTGTGACTTTACTGCAGTTGCACATACTGAAGGGTACTGTACGATGAAGCACCAACTGAAACAACTGAAACCCCACCCTGCTCTGCACCGGCTGACCGAGAGCACTCAGGTTTCTCCAGCATGAAACAGACTCCTTATCTTTCACACGCTCATTGGGGAGAAACATATATGGTGTTGAAAGGGTTAGTATGACAAGCTCCAGGCAAGTTCATAGAGTCCAGAGAATTTGTTTTCTGACAGACTTTAATGTGGATCTAATGAGTATTGATCTATTCCAATACCGTGAGTGAGCAGGTATTGATCCATTCCTTTTCAGCCTGTCATCCGAGCTAGTTAGCCCGTCCCTTGAAAACAGGAATTCTGTGTTGTTTCTAAGGAGGAGCAACGCTGCTAAACCTTTATTTTATTGATGCTTACAACCACATATCTTGTATGTACTGACCCAGCATTTACTCAAGGTAGGAAGTTGAGTCGTGGGAGTTGATGTGGGTTGACGACTGCCCAGCGGAGGTCACAGATGGAGTCGTATTACAGCGTCCTCCATGCAACATTACAGCCTGAATGAAGCCTCATTTCTTCCCCCTCTCGCTGATTTCTCTCTCTCCCCCTCGTCTCCTTCTCTTACAGCCCGAGGTGGCTCACGGTGAATAATACAGCTACTATTATATCACAACATTAATACAGGGATTGATGCCCTACTATTATTTAGTGATACGTCTTTTTGTGCGGTCCAGTGCATTGAGATGAGCGGCTGATGGGGATTCAGGGCTGGCTGACCAGAAGAAGTGTAGTTACACAGTCCATTTCCTCTTCTGCGCTAATTAGCATGTCAACTGTAAAGCCGCCTCCAATGAGCCATTCAGGGGGTGGATAGGAGAGGAGAGGAACAGTAGCGGCAGAGGCAGTCAAGGAAGCTTTTCTGTGCCATCAAACTGCCACTAAAATCTGACCTTTAAACCGGTCAAAAAGGAAAGACAGCATTTATTAGCACTGTGTGTTTGGAGGTGGGGTGTTGTCATGTTATTGCTCAGACCTCTACATTGGTTTGCGGCATGAGTGCAGAGCAAGTGTGAGTATCGAGCAGGGGGGGAAAAAAAGAAGATTTTGCGACTCTCAAGTGCTGACTGAAGGTCATTTCTTTAGGGAGCCCTCCATGAAAACTTTAATATCTTCACAGAGCCTGAGATGCACACAATACCTCCTAATTCTCACCCAGTCATCCCACTTGAGCTGTTTTTGAATGAATAAAAAGAGGCGATAGGATTCTGAGGGAGCAGAGGTATAAAGGGAGATAGCTTCTGCAACAACCACAGGGAACACTGATTAGGGCTTCACCATATGGCAATACAATGTCATTTGAGGCACATTAAAAGTTAGAAGTTTGAGAGTGTTTTTTTTTTTCCAGTTTATGCTGAAGAGTACTTCAGAAGTGTCATTTTTTGTTAATGTTACAGCTGTCAAGGCTTTATCTTGCGTCAATACCTCACAGTCTTGTCTAAATCAAGAATAGGTTTTCAAAATGATGGATGAGCAGAGCTTTTTGGCCTTTAGACAAGATTCAGGCGGTGTGGCTGTCATGCCAAAGGTGAAATAGAATCACTCCCCCCCCTCCACCCTACTCCCTCCGGTCCCCCTCCGGATGAGGAGCAGATGCAGACGGAGCGTCATCAACATTCAAACAGTGCCTACAGACACACTGCACCTCCATGAATACAGATTGGCTCTCTGCATTGGTTAATGTAAGGTCTTGTTTTCATCCCGTGTTCTCTCAACACTCTAAGTTTATTATCTCCAAAATGAAGTCGGTTTGGCACACATTCTACAGAATAAGGTCAATTTTCCAGGATTTGCGCCGCTGCAAACTCGTGACTAAAAGAGAGAGGAACAGAGGGAGGGAGGTGCTTTGTTCTGCAGAATTCCCTTATTCCAGCAGGTCTGCAAATATTCCCAAAGCTCTTTTTTTGGTCGTAATACAGCATTAATTATGGCATGAATTACAAGATACACTGCTGAAACATGCTCGGGTAAAAAATGAGTGGGAAAGGAACTGTTCCCCGCAGCATGATAAGAAGCAACAGGGGGACAAATAAGATGTAAGGGTACAGGAAACAGAGCAAATAATAAAAGTCTCAGTTGAACACCATCAGGCTACTTAATCACTTTATAGGAAAGGGTGTAATAACATTAGCAAACCTTTCCCACCACCACAATATCTTCCCTTTGCTCTGCCTTTAAAAGTGTGGTGAATAATTTACTATATGAAGAGAAATGGGTATTAAAAAGCCCTTTATACTGTAAGTGCAGGGAAATAGTCATTTGCCCTGTAGCATGGCATGCAGAGTGACTATTGATTATATGTCTTTCAATCTGAATATCCTCTTTTCTCGCTAGGCATCCGCTTGGTGCTTTGGTTTTCACTTAAGCTGATGTGCATATTTTGCATCTTCATCTTCCTTCTGTCCCTCCAGGGATGCATAATGCCTCACATTGCATAACAGGAGTGTTTCCATTCACAGTACCGCTGCTCCAGGAATAAACATATGCTTAGATGTTCACAGTTTTACTCTTATGCATTTGTTAAAAATTTGTTCCAGCCCCCCCTCTCTGCACACCATCTGAAAGCACAAATAGTGAATAGACACTGCTACAGTTAGGCTTCACTTCACCCCCTCATATTTGTTTTGGGTTTCAGCCACCACACCCGTTGGCAAACAAAATCCTTCCTGTTCATTAAGAGTGTGGGCAGGCCTTCATCACGTTGTGGTGAAATGTTAGGCCATGTGCTTGTGCCAGTGTCTCTAATGGATATTGTGTTCCAGCAGCGGCAGCAGGTCAGATCTTGGTGGGCTGTGCAGTACTCAGACCATCCCAGCAGCAAGGCCACGCGCCCACACCATGCTTTTTCCAAGTGAATTGAGATAATAAACCAAATAATACACACACATCTGCATGCACACACACACAGGCTCTAACGCACGCACGCTTGGTATCACCTTTCTCCCTTATCAGCTCACGGTGAACCCAGCAGCCTGTCTGTTTTTGCACAAGGTCAGGCAGACTGACCCTGTAGATAAAACCATAACAATGCTCTTCTGTTGCCCAAGTGCTTTGCTCATTTCCAGGGAGAAATCCCAAGGCTGCTTTTCACCTCATTTTAGGCCGGCAATTGTCAAACACTTGAAATACATTTGTAACGACATGTTTTGCTCTTCTGGCAATCTCAAACATAGCCAGCCAAGGTCACCTCAGTTCATCCCACAAGTCCCCGTGCCTATTATGGAAAATAAATTAAGCTGCAGTTGTTGATGTTGCTTGTGGAGGTTATTATTTTTGGTTGTGATTTTCTGAGACGGGGCCACAAGTGGAGAGATGTGGGTGTATTAAGCATATGGGCAGCTCTGTCGGGGAACTCTCTGTAACAGATGCCCCCATACAAGTCCATTTAGCTGCTGCCCTCCACAGTGACATTGAGTCTCAGGCTCATTTTGATACTGCAAGGGGTGAAAAGCAGCAGAGAAATGTGCTGAGTGTAACACTTCGGATCCCTCTCTTACTTACAGCATGCTATGGCTGCCATATAGTGCATTAGGGATTTCCCATTTCCTTGAGCCCTTTTGGTCTCCTGCTCCAGGTGCTATGCGGGGAAACAGGTTGAGTGCCCAACCTGTCTAATACACAAGTCTCTGGCCATGCTCTACCTCTGCTGAGCCAGCATACTCATTAAGCCCTTCAACTAGTGAAACTCAATGGGAGACTGTCCAACCGTCTGCCTGCCTCTGAGGATTTTCGGCATGGCTGCACTGGCAGACCGGAGTGAGATATTTATACGGGCCAAATGTTTGTGTGCCTCTACAGGCAAGGCAGTTTATGTTGAGGAAAACAGGCACTCATAAAAAGGCACTGCCTTCACATAAATAGATATTTATTTTTCTTAACGCATTGACTTTTTATTGTATGCAAATGCCTTGTAAGATATCTTCATAAGCACATTTGATGTCAACAGCAAGCGGCAATATTCACATTTAATTAGCGCCTTGTGGAGGAACGTCTCCCTCTGTAATCAGCTCAGTTTATGTATTTATATCTCGTTGTCCTCATTAGAACATCACTGGGATTTTTATGGTCCTTCATCTCCTTTAAAGGACTCGGCGTGCTTGGTTTCTAAGCATCAGTTCCGAGCTGACTAGGAAAAGATAGCAGCAAGACGGGACAGCTGCCATCCCCGCAGCCACCCTGCATCCACAGCATGAAGACGTAAAGGAGCTTTGCTCTCCTGTGGCAGTGTTTGTCTGTATTTGGACCAGGGCTGTGGTCTTTGGCACTTTGTACTCTGCGCTTGGCTTGCAGGCCCCCATTTCCCTGTGCATGTCTCAGAGTCTTCATCCCTGCTCTCACTTCCACTGACTGACTGTGGCGAGCAGAGCATCCCCGCTCTCTACCTCCAATCATGGGATGACTTTCCCCTTCCTGGTGCGCTCCTACTTGTCCTCAATGCATAATTGAAGTGCCTGCGGGTTCTTGGGCTGATTGAAGAGTCTTGTTGGAATGGTAGAGATCTAACAGCAGAATTAGTCAGGGATGTCTAATAGCGTTTCTTCTGGCATTGTCCCGGCTTTCTTTCTTTTCCCGTCTTGTCCTCTAAGGGTAGATGCTGCTGTCAGGTGTGAAAGAGTGTGGATGTGTCAGCAGAGACAGCAGGGATGGCTCTGGACAGGCAGAGAAAGGCTTGTCTGTCTTTAATCCTTCCTAGCTCGATTGATTTGGAGTCACTTTGCGGTGAATAGGCCTTTCAGCTCTTCTAGGGAGATAGAGAGAGAGGGAGGGAGACATGGCAAGCCCCGCATCATTGATAGGTGCATCACTGAAGACCCTAAACAGGGTAATCTAGGCTCCCTCTTCAAAGTGCCCAGCTGAGTCATCCAACTAGAACCACCACAGAATTGCACCATTCTTGATGCTTGGCTAAGCATGTGATGGATGGGGAGAACTCTTCCTGTATGGAAACACATCAGTGAGCAAAGTCTTTTTGTCTGTATGTTTAGAGCACTCTGACAGATGCTGAAATACCATTGAGATGTGCAGACAATATGTACTTGACCCTGTAAAAGCTCAATTGTCCCCAAATTAAGGTTTGTACGTTCATAGAGAGCGGCATGCTGCGCTATCAGTCAGCCCGTCAGTCAGCGTGATGTTCCAGGTAGTCTCTCGCATCGCGTGAATCCACCAGGACTCCAATGGGCGAATAAAACTTTAACCAGGCAGATAATGCTACGCTCCACATCTGTCCCAGCCCTCTGAATTCATACAGTGTGTATTCTGAGCCTGAAAGCACTGCTCCCCTCAACCGCCATCGCAGACCAGTAAATTAATTGTTATACAACTCGCATCGGCTACACGCTATTCACAGGGGAGTGACTGGGATGCCCTTAGGAAGCCTGGGGAGACAGGGATGAGGAGAGTCATTGGAAAGCTGTATATTGCCTACAGCTTAGCTTGTGTACCATCAACGAGATAAATACTGTATAAATGGATGTAGTGAAATACATGGGCCCCATAATGGAAGGGTTAGAGACTGATTTCAGTATACTGTAAGTACCGATGCTTCGCTGAGAGAAGTCCATCTTAACCAGTCAGTTGTAGTTTATGAATGTATTTTTGAAGTAGCTTCTCTTGCCCTAAGTGTCTCATACATCTGGTTATTTTTATTAACATGTGTCACAGGAGGAAAACAAGATATCAATGAGAGGCAATAGGAATACTCAACTGAAAACCTTTTAGGCTTAAAAAAAAGGAGTTATCTCTGGTTCTGGAAAGTGTAGTTAATACAGAAGTGCCTTGAACCTGTATTTTTTCCATCACTAGTAAGTCTTATTCAGTACAGCATGATGTTTACTGTGTAAATTATTTTTCCTATTTAGAGTAAAATAGATGATATAGCAGGGTGTAGGTAAAGATTCTTAGTCATCCAGGTCACAGTAATCTTAAGTGCTATGTCGTAGGCAACTGGACTTGCTTGAGTTTCATGCAGCCAGGATTGCACAGATATGTACATTTGGGAAAGACTCAGCAGGCCTCTTTCGAGGACAGTAATGTTCACATCATGGCCAGAGAAGACAGATGGTTTGAAAGAGGCATGAAAGAAGCCATCTACGTCAAACTGGAACAACCATCGTTAATCAGAGGAGGTGGCCTACGACACCACTTATCACCCACCTACAATGCAGTCTTGGGATCCCTCCCCAGACGAGTTAACACCCATTCACACCCGGACCTATCTAACCCTAACGACACATGATGGCTGGATGAACTCATATGTGAT
>JAPZEB010000023.1:3573343-3587489 GCA_029783705.1 Chaetodon striatus | reverse complement strand
AGACGTCATATAGGGAGCTGGAAAGTCCCTATAGGGTGGGCAGAAGTGGTTGTGGATAGGTCAAACGTACGCCGGACTTTCACTTGGGAGCCCAGTACACTAAAACATGTTTCTGGAGACATTTTAGGTGAGAAATAGGCAAAACAGTAACAGAATCATGGTTTATATTTGATCAGCACTGCCTAGTTTTTCTCTCTCTCAATCCGCTTCTATACTCTGTGTCCGTGGTGGCAAGCATATGAAAATGTGGACGTACAATCTGTAGTTTGAGCAACAGCCCTAAAGCGAGCTGGGAGATGGGCAGGGAGATCTGGGCGTAGGTAAGATGGAGGGGAGGTCATCCACATTGTTATGATACAAAGCTGGTTGAAAATCAGCAAAGTATCCATTTAAGTGTGAGTGCTGGTCTTGGATCAGAAAAGTTATTGCGTCAGCCGGTGTACTGACTTACATCACATTGTTCAGACTGCGAGCGAGTTGACACATTATGGCATAAACTGTTATTTTTGTATTTTCATGTCCCTAGAAAATATGGTAATAGGCCAATTTATTCCTCCAACCCAAATGTTAATCACAACCCTGCAGCATCTAGCGCTCTGATTGATGTAATAACAATGACTGCTTTAATAGTAAGCCTTCTCCGTGACTGTTTACAAGCCTTTTCAGTATTTGGGGATTCCTTGATCCCTCCCCCGCAGATGGGATATCAAAACATGACCGGCCCACAATTAAAAGCAGATAAGGAGCTC
The DNA here is from genome assembly GCA_029783705.1 of Chaetodon striatus. Lineage (NCBI taxonomy): Eukaryota > Metazoa > Chordata > Actinopteri > Chaetodontiformes > Chaetodontidae > Chaetodon > Chaetodon striatus. The sequence goes on along the minus strand of JAPZEB010000023.1, from coordinate 3,586,740 downwards.
AGCGGAGAGGCTCGAGGTCAAGCTCAGACACACGCGCCAAGGTCAGATAGCCAAAGAGATCAGAGCTTATACTGGAGGTATTCTCTGTGGCAGCGACACAAAGGTCTGATGACAGCATGTTGTTGCCGTAGTAGTAGTAGTGGTAGTAGAAGCAGGGCAGAGATTACTCCTGGTAGGCTCAGATCAGACAGATTGAGCGGGGGGCTGGGGTGGTTTCACAGTCACTTAAGAGAATGACACACTTGGCCGAACTCCCTTCACTGGGCATTAAACACAATTAAGTGAAGGCACTGTATCCCTCCCCACCTGGACTCTTAAACCTCCTTGTGCTCCCATCGCGAGCTTTAAATCCTACTCCATCTATCTGGCATCTTAAACGTACTATTCCTCCCCTGCTTCCTTCCTCACGCTCTACATAATCTGGCCTTCTGAAGAGTGTCAGCTGTGATTCCGTATATTAGCCGCTCTGCATGGGGACACGACCTTTACCAGCCTTTTCAATTGACGTTTTCATTCTCCCTTTTTTAATCAGGGAAGCACAAAGGGCCAGCGGGTGCCTCCCAGCGAATACGGTCGCTTCTGAATTATTTAGACGATAGATGATTGAAAGTCTTTCCAGTACCAATGCGCCTCTCTCATTGCCTCTCTCACGAGTGGTCGTACTCAGGCCACTCATTCATTCTGGGTGAGAAATCCAATGCGACTTTACTGTCATCTATATGTGACTAAACGAGTGTCCTTTCTCTCATAGTCTGCGGGGCGGGCTCTCTTCTTCGACCTTGACAGCAGTACTCAGACTTTGTTTGCTAGAGCGCCGACTCTAATCTTTCACAAAATCACACCCTGGGCAGCGCAGTCAATCAGCACTGGAATTTTAGCACTCTCAAACAGCTTTTATCTATTCTGAGTCATTTATGCACATTCCTGATTCTTTCTCGCTGTGTCCTCCCTTTTAATTGCATCTAGTCATTTCTTAGTCCTCAGGAGAGCAGGTGTATTAGTAATTTCCTGCTGTACGCGTACTGAAGCACACTCATCCTTAGAGGTCAGCGTGCACAAAGGCAAACCTCCTTGCTCACAAGTCACAGGTTAATGAGAGTGACACTGCACTCATGTGACACTTGAGAGGGGGCTACTTGATCTCAGTTTATGTATCTACAGCTCCTATAGGACTCATTAGACCTGGAGCGTCTCTCACCACCTCATGAGGCTCACATTTGGAACACAAAGTTTCTCTTACACATCATCACCTAAGAGCCACTTCTTAGTTTAGTGGACTTGTAATGTGCTTTAAGTCACTTTTGTTTGCCTGCGGTGCGACATTGCTGATCAACAGACTCGTGCCATCAGTCATACTGAGGCCGCTCTTGTTTGTTGTGAAAGTGCTGCAGCAAATTTCCAGGTTTGTTATCTGCCATTTATCAGTTAAGCGTTGTCAGATAAAGAAAATTAGAGCTGCGTGTGGCGGATTAATTAATTTATTCTGAAAGAGAAAAAGCAAACAGAGGTTTATCCATAACTCCTACCTGACGAGGACTGCGTGTGTACACTGTATATGAATGGGTGCCTCGGTGTGTGTTTGTTTGCATGCACAGCAGGTTTGTTGTACATATTGCTGACGGGCATTTAAAATGTTCCGGAGCAGCGGTACAAAGATGAGAAAGGAAGAGGGGAGCGGTGTGAATAGAAGGGTAGAAAGGGCGGCCGTGCGATGATTTACCATGGTGCCGTTCCATATTTTAACTCATTTGGGAATTTCTTTTTTTTTTTATTCATGGCAAGACCGCCTTGGGTATTTCACTCTATTAGGTGCAGGCAAAAATGTCACCGCTTACCTCCTAGGCTATATTTCACAGAGTGGTGGGGAATGCTGCATGGCTCTTATCTCTGATAGATGGACCAACACATCAGCAGGTGGGACACTTCGCCAATCAAAGCCTTCCATAAACACTTCCTTGCATTAATGGACTCGTATTGCAGACCTCACACACATCAGCAGGGGCCTGGCAGGGTGACAGAGGGGAATTAGGGAATTGCTCCCTCTAGGTGAAGTTCAAGTCTACTACAGGTAGTTTTAGGAAGCGTGGTTTGGTTTTCATTTTAGAGGGTGGCAGTAATCACATCTCTGTTTGTTCTGGATTTAACATAATCAGCTCAAATGTGTAAAATCAGCCCGGCCCAAGTCCAATTTTTTGCTCTAATCTCTTGCAGAGCTGTTGTTGGCTTATCACAGTTTTAATTGGGGTAAACCCTCTTGTTTTTTTGAGCAGCTTGGTGATGGATGACTGTGTGGGCTATTCCCAGGGCAGCCAGAGGGAAATTGAGCCTGTTGCACTGGGCTTTTTGAACTGGGATTTGTGTTCACTTAGAGCTAACCTTGCTCTTTGGATTACTGTATTGTTCAGGTCTGTCATTGTGAGCAAAATCTTTCAGGAGAGAGCTGAAAAACTTGATTGTTAATTATTTCTGTAGCTAACCCTGAGAACTGACTGTTTTGTGTTCTAACCTTGTCGCCTGTCTTATCTCTCGCCTTGCAGTTATGTGGCTGTGGGCTGCTCGGCGTGGGCATCTGGCTCTCTGTGTCGCAGGGCAGCTTCGCCACCTTCTCGCCCTCATTCCCATCACTGTCGGCTGCCAACATGGTCATCGCCATCGGCGCCATCGTCATGGTAACGGGCTTCCTCGGTTGCCTGGGTGCCATCAAGGAGAACAAGTGCCTGCTTCTGAGCGTGAGTTCAATCTACATACCTACGCAATGCCCCCATTATAAATAAGACACTGAGAGACGGCGGTCTTAGCATACATTGACACACTGCAGCTCCTCTCCCACTCTTTCTCCTCTCCTTTAAATATTCTAACATTCACCCATATTACCCAGCAAATATTGACAGAAATGTCTTGTTGAGACAGCCTCTTACATATGTGACTAAACACCTACGCACATTGGTCACAGTCCAGCGAGAACTCGGCGGCGTTTCTGTATTTGTCTTCCAGCGGGAACCTCAGTGGAGGTAGACAGCCGACAGGAAGAGTTCAGTGTGCATTGTATCAAACCTCAGGGGCTCTCAAAGGAAAATTAGAGCTGAGCAGTGAGATTCTTCCTTTCTGCAAATTAACACCAACACTATTCATGCCAATTCCATGGTTTTGGTCACATCCCAGAAAAAGAGGTGTCACTCAGGGGGCCTTTTGTGTCACCAGCGTGGTGGACCTACTGTACAGTATGTACATAGCGCACCAAAAGCACTTGATATTTTTTGTGCCCAATAATTGAGAATGTTCCATTATTCATTACAAAGACTCCCACTGTCTCAGCGTTTGCCCAAAGTTGTAAAAGTGTTTTATCTTAAGCATAAGTTAATTACGAAAGTTCACCCAATGGAATGAGGTCTGCGTGGATCCGCTGCAAAAAGAAAAAAAAAACTTTCATGTATAGAAACTTTAAATGAGAAGTGGAGTTGGGGCTCTGGGTACTTAACATCACAAACAGCTCAATCCCTTGAAGCTCTTGCATCAGTCAAAAGCCCCACCAAATCCTCAGTGTTCGACATGGCTTCCTTCACCTGCCTAACAACTGTGAAGCCGAGAGTAGAAGAGAGCGGAGTGCGGGGAAGAGGAGGTGGGGGGCAAGAAAGAGAAATTTAAAAATGAGGGAAAAAAAGAGCGACTTGATGGAAAATGTAGAAGTTCTGATGTTTCTCATTAAGTCTCCCGCAAACTCTTTGTGTGGCAGCATTTCATATTTGGCCACAATAATTCTGTTTAGTTCAGAGGTGTCTGCTAGTCGTCATCATTGTTGTTTATTTTTTAAGTCTGTCCGGCTTAGCACACCCAGGGGTGTGTGTGAAGGGGGGTGCAGGACGTAGAAACATCAGAGTGGGTTTAGATCTCCCGCAGCAAACAGATCTGAGCGTCTACCTTGACATATTATCTCTGAAGTTACTTTGCGGACAACTCTCTCTGGATTAGAAATATTCAAAGCCCAGACATCCTTTGCAGTAAATTTTCAGTCTCTCTTCTTTGCTGCCAAAAAGTGTTTACTGAGACAAATTTGAAAAAAAGCAGAGAAAAAACAAAGTGGGAGAGAAAACACTGATATATCCGGCTGAAATGTCAACTCTTAAACACCTTGAAAGTGTGAATTGCTAGCAAATGAGAACATACGCCCACAAAGCTGTGCGTGCATGTGAATGCATACACACATTTTCTCACGGGCTGCCTTTAGAGCACCACCAATTTGGTGTACAGAAGCTGTTCCTTTAACTTGCAGCACCAGGAAAATGTGACAAACCAACTGTGAAGGCAAAACAGTGATACGCTAAACTGGCAACCCAGATACTCAGCCAACAACGAATCGTCGTTACTATTTCATTTGGGCCTTGACACAAATAATAGCCTACCCCCTTCCTCCCAAATGAGTTTGGAATTAATGGGGTTTTCTAGAATCTAGGTTCGCGTGCCTCCTCCCATGCTGTGCAGAAAAGCTTGGTAAATATTGAGCTGAAGGGGAGTCAAGAATAGAGAGGAGAATAGTAGATGAGATGCAAGGCTGTGTTGGAAATTAATCTAGAGAGGTATTAAACCTTCTTTCCCTCCTCTCACACGTTCACAAGCCCTCCAGCACTTCCTTTTTTCCTCCCTCTGTCACTCCCACCTCCTACTTCATCTCTGTTTTTCTGTCTTTTCTCATTTTATTTGAGTGTTTTTGAGTGTGTGTGTGTGTTGCTTTGTTTTATTATTGAGCAATCTGAGCTACTGTGCATCACAAACAAAACCACTGACTGTAACCTTTAAGGGATGGTTCAACATGTTGCAAAGTATGTTTGCTTTCTTGCCAAGATAAGATGAGAAGATTGATACCACTGTCTTGTTTGTATTATAAATATGACGCTAGCAGTCAGTTAGCTTAGCTTAGCTCAGCACAAACACTGGAATCAGAGGGAAACAGCTAGCCTGGCTTGTCCAAAGGTACCAAAGTCTGCCTACCAATAACTCCAAAGCTCACTAATTACCACATTATATCTTGTTTATTTAAGTGCTGGGCTATTTCATGGCTGAGGGCAAAGTAACATCCTTGAGTCTTGTTGCCCAGCAACCAGCAGAGACTCTATCCAGCATATTGCCCCCATAAAACTATGTGGTTTTACACTTTGTATATATTAAACAAGATATAACGAGTTAATTAGTGGACTTGAGAGGTGTTGGTACGCAAATTTTGTTGCATTCAGACCAGGGCTGGGTATTAGTACTCAATACCCTTAAGGTACTGACCAAAGAAACCCAGTACCAAGAAGTATCAAAACTTCTCCAGTCAAATGAGGCATTCATTTGAGCCTTTTTGCACTCAGATATAAAAAACATGGCTATTTGTATGCTTTTCTTCACAGCCAGTCACTGCAAGTGTTGTTTGACTTAATGTAACGTTTGATTGGCCCTCTACTGCAGCAGCTACAGCCCGTACAGTCAGTGATTTAGCAGTGTCAACCACAGGCAAGGCGTATTTGACAGTGCCCAAATGCCACCAAAACATTCAAAGGTATGGTTAGGTATTAAAGTAGGAAAAATAGAAAGGTATCAAATGAAGTACTCTAATGGTATTGGTATCATGTTAAGGGAACTGGTATTGTAATTAAACAATACCCAGCCATTATTCAGACAGAGCAAGGCTAGCTGTTTTCCTCTTTTTCCAACCTTCATGCTAAGCTAAGCTAAGCTAACATAGTTTCATATTTACCATACAGATATGAGTCTTATTCTCATTTAACTCGTAGCAAGAGAGCAAATACGTATATTTCACAATATGTTGAACTATTCCTTGAACTAAAATCAACCAATGTTTCTATGCATAGATATAAAAGAATCCCACATAGAGGAATCACAGAGCATGAATCAAAATCTCTATAAATCACAGATGCAAAGCTTATTGAACACGTGTGTATGCTGTAAACTGTCATGATGTATGTAGTTTACAGCCATATATTGGCTGTTTTCCTTCACATCTTGTAACACTCAGGAAACACAAACGACAGCATTGGAGGCCACTTGGATTTATATTCAACATGTTTTCATCGGCATGACAAGCCAGATTAACAATACTGCCAAAGCGACTGTTAAAACAAGGCTCTCCCTCCTCTCTCTGACAGTTCTTCATTGTCCTGCTGATAATTCTCCTGGCAGAGCTGATATTGCTCATCCTGTTCTTTGTGTACTCAGATAAGGTAAGTTAATTTTGGTTCTCATGTTATGCCTGAATGTTGAAGCTAACGTCTGTAACTGTTCCAGTTAACTCGCTAATATTTTCTTCATGCGGACTAACACTTCACCACGGCTTATCCATAGTGTGTACATGCAATGTCACGGCTGTCAGGCATGCATCACCCTTTCCTTGGAAAGTTAATGTCTTGCACACACAAACACACTTGCAGGACCCCACACAACTACACTAAGCAATAAAAGGTGTTAGTGTGATGAACATATCTATCTCCAGTTGCTTCCGGGTATCGGAGTTCCTTCTTTTATTTGGTTGTTTCTCAGGCAGGGGGTTGCATATCTTCATTCTGCCATTAACCCAGCTGTCAAAGGTTAGTCCACAAAATGCAGCCCAATCCCCACCAGTTGGCGCCCTGTAATTGGCCCCGAGCACATTTCCCATGACCCCCACATAGGCTCAAGTCAGGTGTATGTCTGTGAGGCGACGACAGATGACGATACGTAAAGCTCTGGGGATTATTGACATCCATAAACAGTCTAGATTCTTCTCCGTGCTTCATCAAATCGTCCCACGAATGTTTCATTCCGAACATGACAAATGTCCCGAGCAGGGAAATAAAATGAAGACTTCTATCTGTTTTCAAGGACACGCCATTGATAGATCCGTCTATTTATATATTCAAAGTCTCTATGTCGCCCGGCCCCCGGTGCGTCGGCTAATTCTCCCTCTTTGTTCTGAGGTTATTGCTCAAACTTAGTCTCTCAGGCAGATAAAGGAATTCATTTAGCAGCCAATCCATTCTCAGATTTGGATCAGGTCTCGGAGGCACACCCTGTCAGGAGTAAATATGTCTGTTGCCTTATCTCCAAAATATTACCGGCTTAACTTTCCAAAAAAAATTTGATCCCTCTGGAGGAATTTAAATGGAGACTCTTGACTTCACAGAAGCGCCTCCTCATCACCTGTGAAGTCGGGGAAAGATAGCCAAGTAGGGCTGAGGATTTCGTAAATGTGAAATCAAATGAGTCTGTGTTAGTAAAGGATCGGGCATTAGTCGGGGAGAGCTGCCTCATTCACACCAGTTCCAATGAATAGGAACCGTATTTTGTGTTTCTCCTATCTTGCCAAATTACAGTGTGTTTACCCCAGCTTAGACCTAATGGGATGTGAAACCACGATGGTGCTGATCGCTACCCAATATATTTCCCTTTATTGGTCTTCAAATGCCATTGTGAAACCAAGGTCATTACAGCAAATTATATGTTATTGGAGATGGCATCTCCTGACTGTTTCCAAATAAGACGTCCTGCAAATTTGAGGAAATTGCGTGGCTGAGATGCCAGACGGCAGAGACTGTCAGGATTGGATGAATGACAATCGCTGTCCATCACACAAGGCCCTTCAGATATTGCCCTGGTTTTCTCTCTCCTCTTGACTTGCCTCTCTCCAGTGAGATCTGGTATGCTGTGTGAGGCTCTCCTCATCCTCTGCTACAGGCTGTGATCAGAGGAATCACTAATTCACTTCTCCTATTTGATCTCCTAATCACAAGGCATTTATTAACAAGTCTGGAAGACATACAGTAGTTGGCAGCTTTTGAATGTGTATCGGCAGAGGCCCCGCAAAACAGATATTTTAGTCTTTCAAATAGGTCATCTTTAAGTCATGAGTGACGCCTCTGCAAACTGTGATCCTTCCGGGTGACAAGCTGTCGACGAGATGTGGGGAAGAAACGAACATATAGTATCTGGTTTTGCTGGAGGAAGACATTTTTTCACTGCTTTCATTTAGTCACACTGTTTCCCCCCCTTATTTCTGCATTTCCACCAGTTTAATCCTGCTTAAGAGGTTCTGCTCTTCTTCTTAATGGAGAATTTCTCTCTCTTCTCCCTCACCCCAGCAGGCTCCCTTCCAGGTATAGCTTATGCGTAGGTACCCCCTCTTTTCCCTTCCACAGCCCAGTGGTGTTAAGCTCTCTGATTAAATGCCATGTAGAGGCTGTAGTATAATAAAGGCTGGCCCTGCAGTTAGCAACCAGCTGACTACAGCAGATGGCTGGGCCGCAAACCAGATTACAGCCATCCGTCTTTAACGCTGTGACCTCATTGTGCCTCCGTCGACCCAACACGCTGGGCCGAACACCAGAGAAGGTTTACTAGCTCAGAATTAGGAAGCAGAACCTGGCATGCAGAGAAGGGAAGCACCAAAGCATTTGCATTGCACTGTAGGGAGAAGGGGGAAAAGAAAATGCAAATAGAGAGAAGGTATGGAGGCAAAGCAGGTGGACAAAGGTGAAAGAAAAAAGGGGGATGTGATACCTAAGACAGGGAAGGGAATGAAGATGAATGTGCTGTAGGGAAAGTGTTTGAGAAAAGAGGAAGAAGTGCATAAATATAGCCTAAAGGGAGGATCAAAAGAGGACAAATGTGACAAAGGTGAGGTGAGGTGTTAGCTGCTAACTTTTAGAAAGGGAGTCAGGAGAAAGGCAATGATGTCATGGAGGAAGACGAAAGCTTGATCACATATAACAACATGATTTTATCCATGCTCATCATATTTTGAGGCTTAAACAGAAGCTTTTTACATTGTATCTTGGTGTGTGAGGTTAGCAGCAGGGCTGGGTAGAGGTACTCATTTCGGTATCTGCCAAAATTACGCAGTACCAAGTAGTATCGTAATGTCTCCAGTCAAACAATACCTGTTTTCAATCCTATATGTGCCAAGGATGTGATCCCGCAGTCCTCCGACCCCCGCTAGATCGGCAAACTTTAAGTTGTAGCTTTAGTGAACAGTCAGTTCAATGTCTGCTAACACAGCAGCAGTAGCTAACATCCAACACATAGCCATTAAAAGTCCTAATAAAATCACACTGACGTTGTAATGGCTCAATTCTGTCATTAAAACCATTAGTAACCGTTAAGTAACATCATTCATGTAATGCTAAAAGTTAGCCCTGTTACTGTGTAGGTGCAGCAGACGGACTCTCACATCTGTTCCCGGCACAGAGCTCACACTCCCACAGCAGCAGCTACAACCCTTATTATCAATGGTGAAGTCGATTATTACTACTTTACAACACATCACTCCATTCACATTATGGATATCAAATGAAGTCCTCTATTGGTATTGGTGTCACGTTAGGGGTACTGGTACTGTTACTAGTATTGTATTTTTTAAATGATACCCAGCCTTAGTCTGCAGTTAGGTCTAGGCAACATGGGTACTTGGGTAAGGTTGGGAAAAGATTGTGGCTGACATTAGTCATGTGAATTGACTGACATGACAGAATAACTTCTTTTGAGTTTTACAAGGGTCTCCCAGGTCATAGTCCTATGCTGGTTGGGCCCATTCACCTCCCCTCCGACCCACCCTGAGTGGACTTTGCCACTCTCTATACTCTGTCCGTTGCTCTGAACATAGAAAAATGACACGGATTAAGTTACATTGAAGTTGGTTGAAAGCCTGGTAGGTCTCAGACAGATGCCAAAGCAGAGGGCCTTTGTCTATGCAATGTTTTTTGACACCCTGAACATGCGACCAGGCTGGGAAGTGTATGCCAATTCATGATTTGTCTTACTAACAACCCAACAAGCCAGCACACAGATCTAGTCATTAGTTGAATTTGTTACAGCCAGAATATGCTCAATCCTTGGCCATGCTTTATTTTTTTCCAGACCAATTACAGAGAAGTAGTGGGGGTCTTCCCCTCGCTCTGTCGAGTGCCCCAGCTCCAGGCTACCCGGCACAGGCTTGCAGAGCAACTGAGGGAATTAAGTATCCTTTTTAATGATGTGCTGTTGGGGACCTCTGGCTGTGATGCTGTTTCCCTCCACATCATTTATTACGTTTTCCGGGCAGTTAGCTAACGCACTTGTCCAGAGCTGAGAAATGAGAGGAGCAGTAAAATATTGTTAGCTTCGGTTCTTAGGGTCCTCAGGAGTCACAGGATGTGACGATTGGAGCCAGTGTGCCCTGATAGTGTACATGTGACCCAAGAATGATTGAGGAACAGAGTGTAACAGAAATGAACACTTTGGAAAGAGGTGCCTTAGCGTGAATGTAACAAATTAGATGTGAAAAAGAAAGATGTTGTGGGTTCGCAGGAGTTTATCCTTCAAAAGCTAACGATGGATGATGGGGTGTGTGACTGTCACTTTAGTGTTTGGTTATGAGGTAACACTCTTTCAATACTGTTGTACAGCTGACTGGAGATAAGCCAACGGAGTCTCTGTGATCTGACAACACAGAAAAAGACCTGCTTTCTTTCACTTGAAGAAACAGTAAAATAAGTGACAATTTATTCTGAAATGTGTAGCTGCTTAAGACTTCACAGAATGAATCATGTTTAAAGACTGAAGACGAGATGAGAGGGGGGAAGTGAGGTGAGAAGAACAGGGAGTAAAAATTTGAAGAATAGTCCTGCAAAGTGGAAATTTGCTGTGTCAAGAGTCCTCTCTTGTAAAGTCCCTCAGGATTGGTGTCCATTTCAACTTCTGCTCTCAGCATGATTCTGAGGCCTACTTTAACAGAAAATTACAAGTTACAGTTTTCCACCTTTTTTCCTCCATTTATCATTGTCAAACTTATCTCGACCATAACCAAGATAACTTGTCTTAAATGTTATTGTTCAAATAAGCCTTCGTTTTTCATATCAAAATGTGCTTTCTGTGTGATTTTACACAAACCATCATGGCAATCAAGTGGTTTTCCGGAGCGATAATAATCAGTGTGTTGTGTTACGATGTGTATGTGTCGTGAATCTGCCCTGGTATTGTTGGAGGGTAAATGTGTAAGTATAGTATAAAGTGGCTTTAATCAATATTTTTATATTAATAATGGATAAGGTGACGAGACCAGAGAGTTAGCCACAGTGACAAACACACAGAGAAAAAACACGTAATTCAGTTCCCCAGCTTACGTATTTAATGTTTTGGTTCACTCTCACATCGTTTCCAGCAACAGCAAGCACCCACGTTATGCCACCTTCCAGCACCAAACGGGCACACAGATAAAGTAACCCACCAGCTGTGGAACACAATGGGACATATAGCAACTTAAAGGGGAACTACATCCATTTTGAAAGTTCATACATGTTATTCCTATGATCTAAGTTAAAAATATTAGTAAACACACACAACTCTCTCCAAAATCCAAAAACTAGAGTGCTAAAACTCATTTCTGTGATGTCATCAGGAGCTGCTCTACTGACAGTGACTTGGGAAAGATGTTAGAGATTACCCTGAGAGCACTTAGGGGAATGTATATGGGGATGTTTCTGTTTCAGAGCTGAGAACACAACAGTAGAATAAAGCTGCTTTGGGTCTAAAAAAGAAAACAATTAGGCACCCATTCATTGCCTATGAAGCAGCTCTAGACTTTTTTTTCAATTTCAATTTCAATTTAATAAGCTTTATTGGCATGATTGTAGATTAACAATATTGCCAAATCCATTACAAATTTACAAATAATGTACAATAATAAACGTAAGTATGGAAAGAAAAAATATATATATAACAGATAATTTAGACATATAATATACATCAATAAAACTGAAAAGAACAAAATTGCCAAAGCCATTACAACAATTGATGATCAGCATTTCACATGGGAGGAGTCACAGTTTGATGCAGTGGAGACATATATTGTTGGATGCTGAAGGAGGTTGAGGGCATGAAGTTGCAGAGGGCCATGTTTTCTTTCTCAGGGATTTGGCCAGAGGAAAATTATGTCTGTTGTAGCAGCAACTCAAGAGACTGATGGTGAACATCGGCATTGATTGGTGGCTTGAGGTTACAAACCATGTGAGAGGCGCTTGATGAGGCTGTGAGGAGGTGCTGGGGAACCGTCACATGACTGGCCTTTGTTCATGCTGACCTTGACTGGAAAAAGAGTCGGGCGGTGGAAGAAATACTTGCTCAGAGGAAGCTTTACCCTCTGTCCTGGAGAGGTCACTTAGATTGTGCACAGTGGTAAACACCTTACTTCTTTCCCTCCACTGAACTCTGATCTTTGAGGCAACCAGCTCTGCTTCATCTGCAGCGCCACCTAAACTTAATCTGTCCTAAGGACAGACACCTCTTTCTTGCATTCACAAGCTGTGTAGCTGTGCTGATGTCCATGTCTTGGTGTTTTGAGAGAATACCAGTCACTATGAGAGTTCTTCTCAAGGCCACCAGATGGAGACAGAATTCTGAGTGCCACTGCAGTTTCTGCTGTGTCTCATATCCAGTGTCTCCGCCACAGAGTTCATGGCATTGAGCAGAGCTGTGTCATTGTGTCTTTATGCTGCACATATTGTGACACTCAAAGCCTTCAATGCCCTGGGTCCCTGGTCTTTTACATCTGACCTGGAAAACCTCACAGCCTCCTCTATTTGTTATAGTGAACCGTGCTCCTGCCCCGTATTCTTTTCTATTGATTTTCTTCATTTTTTATCTAAATTCTCATAGTTTTTATCCAGTTTAGTTCTTAAATCAGATAAATTTATTATTGTATGTGATTTTAATATCCATGTTGACGTTGATAATGACAGCCTTACTACTGCATTAATCTCATTATTAGACTCCATTGGCTTCAGTCAGTGTACATAAACTCTATCGACATTAAATTTACCATGTCCCTCTGTAACAGAGTTTTCCTGTACTGACTTTAAACTCTCCCATATTGATTATCTTCCAGCATGTCTCAAAAATAAGTTAACGAAACGAAGAAAGTTAGCTCCTTGGTACAACTCCCAAACCTGAAAAAACAAATATGGTGAAAATTTGAAAGAAATTGGCGATTAACCAAGCGGACAGAATCTTGTTTAGTCTATATATAGGAGGGCCCTCCGTAATGCCAGAGCAAACCCCAGGTTTCTTTTCAGCACTGTAGCCAGGCTGACAGAGAGCCATGGCTCTATTGAGCCTTGTATTCCTTTAGCCCTTAGCAGTAATTATTTTATGAGCTTTTTTAATGACAAAATTCTAACTATTAGAGGCAAAATTAATGACCTTCTGCACTCTAACAGTACTAATCTGCCTTCGAACACAGCTATAAGACCTGATACATATTTAGATTGCTTCTCCCTGATTTCTCTTCAACAATTGACCTCAATGATTTCTTCATCTAAGTCATCAACGTGTCTCTTGGACCCCATCCCAACTAGGCTACTTAAGGAAGTCTTACCTTTAGTTAACACTTACAT
>JAPZEB010000023.1:3525640-3540738 GCA_029783705.1 Chaetodon striatus | reverse complement strand
TCACATCAACTGAGCCACAGACAGATGACAGCTTGACAACTTTTTGACATCTCATTTTGACAGCTGTCAGAAGCCACAATGACATATGACACAGATGACAGCCCATTCAGGTTACTGGTAACCAGTCAAACTGAGAGAAGTAATAGGAATATGAATTTAAGTAAACACAATAATAATCTTAAAGATAACCAACAGCAAAAGGACATAACTATGACAAAGAAATGCTAATTAAATTTTACTATCATGACCATGGTAGGATCTACAATGTATGCTCTTCATAACTGAAAAGTTAAAACTACATCAGTGCTTTTCAAACTTCTTGTGCCCCAGGCGGACCAAACAACAAACCAGAATCTAAAGGCACACCTGTATTTATATCTGTGCACAAGTGCTTCTATAACGTCTGTTATCACTCTTATCATGACATAAGACAATAAAATAAGACAGGTAGCTTTCGTGATAACGTCTACTGACTGTTTTTTTTCCTCTTTTCTTCTGGTGGTAGGTCGTCTTCACTGCTGCTTTGTAATTTGCTCCGTACAATAAAACAATCCATTGTCCCACTCATGGCTTTCTCCTTTAAAATGCTATCATCCAGTCAGGGCTTTTGATGAGTCACAAACTTAGAAATCCTACACGCAAAGGGCGACAAATAGCTTTTTTTTTTTTTTTAATTAAATTGAATTAAATTAAATTACATTTTTAATTAGCCTCTTTATTAGAAAATGGGTGTGCACAACATACTGATACAGTCAATCAAAAATTCAATCATAGCTTTTTGTATAGGCCCAAATGAATATTGCAATAATTATAACCTGTGGTTATCACAAAATCCCATGGCACACCTGGACTGGCATCACGGCACACCATGTGAGAACCACTGAGCTAAATACACTGCAAAGTAGCAACAGCAAAGCTCTCCGGGTTAACCTCCGTCTCCAGCGACCTTAGTGAATGGCGTTCTGTGGTATCAAGTGATAACACAAAGATCTGCTGCGTACCAAATTACATACTTTCTTTTTACTTCTAATTTCCATAATGGACTGCGAATAATGTATGAGCAAGAGGGTCAAAGTTCAGGGAGCAATGTTAGGACGAGGTGGTATGTCCAAATTGTATGCACACTCCATGTAATAGTACATACTTTGTAAGGGCAGCTGCAAGACCTTCGGAAGGTAAAAAGAAAAAGTATGCCATTTGGGGCGCAGTGATGCCCTTAATGTACACTATCGTCTCCACAAATGCAAACAAGACTACAGCTATCACCCAAATTCAGGCTACTGTATGAGGACCAGTGACAAAATTTAAGTGTACTTAAAAAAGTCAGTAGGCACACTAAAAAGAACCCTTTAGTTTTAAGTGCACTGTAAATGCACACTACTTTCCAAAAGTGAAGTGTTTGGAGGAAATGGAGGAGCTGAAGAAAGATGGTGGAGAGACAGCTACTGAAATCTCCTGGAAACCAAAAAAATACCACTAAACATTAAATCCTCATCGACGTTTTGTTTTGGCTCAAATAAAGTTCAAAGAGCCAGCAAAAAATTTTAAGATTGACGTACCCGCAGCTTAGTATTGATTGGTGTACAGTGCAACACTGTGCTGTATCATTTCCTGCGGATAAAATGGTAAAGTGTGTTGATGTCTTGTACACTTACTGCAAAAACTGTACACTATATAGATTTGTATTAAGTCTGTGTACAATTAGTGTGTGTAGTTTGGAACTGCGACGTAAAAAGCAATATTGCATTCTCGGATTGTTTCATCGAAATGAGTTTTAGAAGCCTCGAGAGGTACAATTATACAGTATTTAACAAGAAAAAGTAAAGAAAGTCTGAAAAATAAACATAATTTTGTGTGGAGGATCCTCTTTTCTATCCATTTAGAAAGCAATAATCATTTTGAAACTCGTTGCGGGGGTCCTGAGCACTGAATAAAAGTGTCTGTATGAGAACAGGTAATCGACTCAATGGCTGTATGAATGTACATGTATGTATGTGCATTCCTGTATGTCTGTCAGAGCCCCATAAATGACCCCAGTGATTAATCTGAAGGCTACAGGGAAAGGAGAGGATCCCCCTCCTAGCATCCACTTATCTCCTACAGTAACATCCCATTAAGGCTCCACTGAGAATAAAAACACAACAGCCAGCAGTGGCAGCGTTCCCTGACATCAGTGTGTGGCGAGGTGCCTGGTGCCTGATGATACCTCTCCTCTCCCTTGTGTTCTCTGTCAGCGCTCGGACTGCCTGCTGCTAAACAGAGCAGTTTAACAACCCTCCCAGCATCCTTCCTCGCTAAATGATTCAAATGCTTCGGCACTTCAAAGTGGAACCAAATGTTCCATTTCAACAGATCCCTTGAAGGAGATTTTGCCACTAATGACATGGGGAGGTGTGACGGTGGGCTGCGAAGCCCACGAGCGTACCGCACCACGTGGGAAGAGGGGGAGGGCAGAGTGAGGGTGAGGGTGGGGGAGAAACGCTGCAAAAATCCCAACAATTTAGTAAAACTACTTCAGGATAAAACATTTTGGGCTATTTTGATAGAGCTCACAGTATTTATCAACATAACCTGTTCCAACGTCGGCTGTAATAAGAACAATTCAGAGGGCCTTCAGCAAACCGCTCACAGAAGTTCATTTCAGGCTTAATGAAATTTTAAAGTTCAGCAGCTTATTAGCATACAGCGCTCATATTAGCATATATTACATCTGAACTCAGTCTGTGTAACCGTGGCCCCTCCTTGTTTTCAGAATTTTAAAGGATGGAGATTTGCATTAAATACCTTTTCTAACACTCAATTTATATGTGAGAGCAGAGAAGCTATGGAAAAGAAATATTAAACCACAGACAAAATAAAGCAGCAGACAGTTTTAATGTCTGAATCAACCTCATCTAGTTTGAAACCCTCATTACAGATTATTCCAAAAAATCAATGTATTTCATTTATATTTAATCTGGGTTTTGTTTATTCAGCTCAAGTGGAAATGATGAAAATGAACACATTATAATAGCAAATGGGTAAATTCCAGCAATTATCTACTGCAGCTGAAACAGCGTAAAACCTGCATGTGTGCGCTCGAATTTGGTATGCATCGCATACATTGATGTTGAAGGCATGAAGGATTTTATTATTGTCATTGTGCCGCGCTCCTGCAGCCTTCTCTGCAGCGGTTCCTGCTCCGCTGCCGCCTTGTCGAGATACATCCCACAGGATGCTCATACAATGCAAACAAGAGAATGTTATGTGTTCCCCTCAGACATCAGCCATCATTATTTATGTTTATTTTTACATGGGCAGATACATGAGCATAGAATATTCAATGCAGAGACTAATGCTGCATAACATAGTGTTTATAGCCCAGAAGCTCATCTGTTACGTGTCCCTTGGTGGCCTTTGATAAAAAATGCATTCACATTGCAATGAAACATAAACACTATATACGCAATTTACAATAAAAGGTAGATCAAATCCAAAGAAAGCAACCAGATTAACCATGAATACGTGCATGACCACTCCTGAGAAATGGTTTTAGCTTCGATTTTAAACGATCCCAGCAATGATCCACTTTGAGTCGTGTAAGGATTTCCACAGCGTCTGTCCAAAGGAGGTTTCACAAAAGGCACTTAGCAGTCCTCTATAGATGCCGCCCGAGTAATTAACTGAGCCACAAAGCCTGAGAGGTTTCACCACTGAGCACCTTAGGAGCCTGGTTATATAGACATTTGTAGATAAGTTCACCTCTGGTAATTTTAATGAAGTTATTAAAACTTGACAGAATTCATTTCTTACGAACATGGCAACGTTTCTATTAAAGCTATTGTTCTGTGGATAAACTCCCACGTGTCCTCTCTCTCTTAGACTCGGGATGCTTTGGGAAAGTTTGTGAAGAAAGCCATCGTGCACTACAGGGATGACCTGGATCTGCAGAACCTGATGGATTACATCCAGAAAGAGGTGTTGTGGCCAATTCCACTTAGCTTGAGTGCCTGTGCTTGTGTCCGTAGCTATTCACATCACACACGTCTTCAAATTGATCACAGCTAGTGGTTTATTGAATATGTCTGAGCACTAAACCAGGAAACCGCAACCAGAGGCCACAGAGCTGTATGTTTTACGTTTGTTAGTTTGGCCCCGGTGAGGGATTTCCACATGAGAGGCTACATGTTACATACAGTTCCTGTGCTCTGTGGGTCTCCTCATGTGATATTCCTCTTCCATCTGCACACACTGGCACATTTGCGAGCCTGGGTTTTCCCATGGGTGAAGCCCAGACTGGCAGGATGTACAGTGCAGAGCAGGGCCACGTTTCTAAATATAAACCTGTGCTGTGCTCTCCCCTCTCTCTCCCTCTCTCTTTCTCTCGCTCAGTTCAAATGTTGTGGGTGGAACAACTACACAGACTGGTCCTGGAACCTGTACTTTAATTGCACACATGAGAACCCCAGCTCCGAGCGCTGTGCTGTGCCTTACTCCTGCTGCACTCCTGTTCCTGGAGAGGTGCGTGCTTTTCTATGTAGCCTCTTGACTTACACTGTGTGGACAAACTACTATAAAAGCTTAATGGAAAACTAAAGTAACTTCAGGACGAATGCCAGTTAGCAGCATTTGTGAGAGACAAAAGGAGATCTCAGAGTAGTGTAAAGCTACTAATTGAGTTCCAAGGTGCTCTGGGTAATAAATGTGTAGATGAATCAGTCACCAAGGACACAGTGTGCAAAACTTTCAGACTTCCTGGACCCGAACTCATGACTTCAACCTTCGCCACTTACATGCAAGAAAAGTATAGAACAGCGACAGTTTAAAACTGGGTTACCTGCTAAAACTCGGCTCTCTGAGTAAAGTGAGTGACACGTTAGGATGATTTAACAGAGAACTGGAAATGTAGGTGAGCTGATGTGCAGCGTCTACAGGAGAGGGAAAGTAATAACTTCTAAACTAGGGGTGTCAAACACATGGCTGCGGGCAAGAACCAGCCTCTAAGAGGGTACAATCTGGCCCACTAGATGACTATGCTCACCTAATATTGACGACGTAGAGGAACCAGGTTTCAGGAGCAGGTTAAATGCTAAGAAGCCCACTTCAAGTAAAAAGCTGCTTCAGAAGCGGACCAGAGTTTCCTGGGCCCAGATCTTTGTATCTCCACACATCACTGAGTATGAGTTGAATGATTCATCTGACACCGTGACATAAAACAGCGGTTTCTCGGTTAAAATAAAAAACAATCAATGAGCGCCATGGGGGGACTTGATTAGCCAATCAGCACCACAGGCAGGACTAAAGCCATTGTCAAGCTGTTGTCAAGCGGTGTGCTGGAACCAATGAGGAGTAAAAATAACATTGGCAAGCACTATAGATGAGAATGACGCTGCTATACAGGCTGTTTTAAATCAACATGTCTTCTTAATATCGCCTGTCGTCGTCATTTGTTTTTACTTCGCTCTTAAAGCCCAGCAAAACAGGTATGTTGGCTACCCTTAAAATAACGTTAGACTCAGGCCAATATGTTGATCTCTGGTGATTGGTTAAGGGAATTCAAAGTCCCCTGTCCCACAGATATAAAGCAATTCTGTCCGATATCAGGCAATGACCAGAGTGCAGTTCTCTGAGAAAACAATGAATACTTATTGCGGTCATATTCAAAGATATCAAACAGTGTGCAAAACACTGTAATTCAGCAGCTTCAGTCCAAAAGAATCTGTATCGGACTTCTATCTTAAAACATAATTGGTGGGACCGTGTTGCTAAGACACTGCCAAAACCTTAAATTTGTAAATGGTTTGTAAGAGTAAGTTATCCCCTGCCTTTTTAATAGCTTCAACTCAGTGTGGTGCGGTGAAGCCAGCATCACTATACAGGAGTAAAAATGTGTGGGGAAAATGCACATGTAATGACGGTGAGATGCAGACTGACAGAATGTGGAAAAACTGAGACTTATTTTTCTTAAGACATCTCAAGCTGTTTGTCATTTGTTTTGCAAATGAATGTTCTCAGAATGTGCCTGTACATTGGACGTGTTGTTATTTATAGCTCATTCTGCAATGGTTTCACTGGTCTGGGCCACCTGAGCTCATTTTCAACAGTTGAGACTGAGGACATCGTCCTTTAACATAGCTGGCTAGCATTCATGAAAACAAGTGACAAAAGTGAGGATGGAATCAGTACATTTTTCTTTGATTCATGTGGAAAACAGGAAACGTTAACTGCTCCTCGCAACCACTACCATAGCGTCTGCATCAAATCGGCCGGCTATAGGGACAGATATGTCACTACTGATTGGTGAGGGGGAAACTAAATAAATTCCCCTGCCAAAACAACTAACAGGAACTCTGTGTGAAGCTGACTGGGTAGGGTAAAATTAAACTGCAATGTCAGTTTCCTGATTATCAGGCTTAATAAGTGCTACAATAGCAGCTCTTTTTTTCTGTACTGTTGTCATGTTTTCAGGTGTTAAAACACTTCATCTCTCACACACTGCCTGATTGCTACTAATTAGACAAGATGGAACAAAACAAATATTTTAAAAAGCTCCCAAATTCTCTGCGCAACATAAAACACTATCACTTCTCTATGGGTGCTCAAATGTAGCCAGAATTTCTTGACAATGACACTACAAAGGCTATTTATGTTATTCTGACGCTGGATAAGTACACATACAAGTGTGTCAAAACTGCAGTAGCTATTCATTTCTTTGCCTGGAGGCGACATCAGCACGTCTACATCTTCAGGTCTAAACTGCGGCTGATATTACTTTCCTTTGGGTGAAGTTAGTTGTCATGCATAGAACTGGTCTGCCACTTTCTCCCTCATGAAGAGTCTGCAGCTTGCATGAATGATTGCTGTGTGACTGTGAGTGTCTTAGTAAGTCAGGAGCCAGCTCCATGAGGTGATTTGCAACTAAAAACATTTCAGAATGATAAAATAATCAAGGGAAAAGTCTCTAAAAATCAAGCAGCACAAACCGCATCAACAAAGAGTCACTGCAGACAAAAAGCTGAAGCTAACCAACTGGGACATGAACGCTCATATCCAACATACAGAGCGCTGATATGTGGTCTGATATGCAGCCTACAGAAACATGTTGTGCACGTGCAGCAGTGTTGGCAGCGGTGATTTACCTCTTTCAAAATTTAAACCCTTTCCCATGAAGGTTTTGAGGCATTTTGTCTACACAGAATCAGCACACGCAGCCACCTGCACATGCATGACAAATGAAATGTGTGCAGATAAGGACGCACGCTGGCACACAAGCAGTATATATGTAAATACTGTTCTCATGCATGCATGAATACACACATTTGCACTCGCACAAAGACACATCCAAATTGCTTGTCTAACCTCTGTGCAGACACACGGCAACACAGCTTACAAGCCACCAATGACAATTCCTTCTAGTTTGTCTGGAGACAGAAAACTAAGGAGTGCATGTAGATCCATCACACTAATATTGATTATACATCATGCTACACGGAAAATAGATCACAGCAACCTTTTTCTACATGGGTGAACAATCAATTAATTAAACATCAGAGGAGCTGATGCAGTGCTGCAACCTGCTGTTCATAGCCTGTAACTGCATGGCTACTTTAGGGCCTGAACAGCCTTCCATGTCACATCAAATGCACGAGGTTGTATTATTCTTTAGCCGTTTTCTCTCCTCTTCTTTATTCCAAGTCTTTACAGTTAACAGGCGTCTGCAGAACTCTCCCTTGGCTGTCATAATAGTTAATAGATTTGTCAATGCAAAATAACACAAACCGTGAAACAGCAGCCTGTGAAAGCATTTCCTGAGTACTATTTCCAGTGTTTCAGGTTTCATCAACGAGACAAGAAGAGAAAGACTAAAGACAGTCTCTCAAACTGCTGCATTTTCTCTCTCTGTCTTTGCCTCTCCCCATCTGGCTTACAGACAGTGATCAACACTATGTGCGGATTTGGGGTTCAAACCCAGAACTACCTAGAGGCAAACAAGTCGATCTACCCGGTAGGCTGTGCGGACAAAGCAGTGATGTGGATCGAGTCTCATCTGTTGCTGGTGGGAGCTCTCGCCCTGGGTCTAGCCTTGCCGCAGGTAACACACATGCACTTACTTTAAGTAATACTTCACCCCAAAAATGATCTTTTGTGTATCAATTATTCAGCCAGTGTTAAGCTGAATTTGGGGAAGAAAACTTTGTTTTTCTCGCACGTCTCAAGCGAACGAAGAATCCAAAACACTGAGAAAATTCTCAGTAAATTAAAGTCAGAGGGGTCACATTTAACTAAAGCAAAACAATTTCAAAACATCCATTTGCAAACTCACACAACTCACGCAGTATAATCCAAGTCTCATTTATTCAGTCATACTCTCAGTGCTTCCAAAACACATTCATTTTCACTAAAGCTATAATTTAAAACACTTCGTCATGAACAGCACCTGCGTACTGCACAAGCTGTGTGAGAATTAGTAAACAGATGTTTTGAATTTATTGTGCTGTTGTTAAACACAGCCCTCTTTTACTTCAATTCATCATCATTTTTTTTTCTGTTCTTGGATTCTTCGCTGTCGTTTTCTTCACAAATTAATCGTAACACTGGCTGAGTAATTAATATACAAATGCTCTTGGAGGTGGGGGGGTGAAATACACACAGAAAATGTTGGATCCTTGGCAGTTCCTTGGCAAGGGTTGAGATGTCATAGCACCGCTGCTGCACAAGGACTTTTTAAACATCCGTATTGTTCTTTAGAGGTTCTCTACTGGTACTTGAGCTTAGTTTAGTTAGTTTTAAGGTACTGGGGAAAGAATAAAAACATTAAAACAGTGTATTTCCAGCAGGTAACACGGTAAAGCAGTGGCTCTCAACCTTTTTGCCCCCATGAGCACAGAAATATTCCAGGTTTGAAAAGGTAACATACTGTGTTTCTCAGTAAAAATTCAGTGAATGATTCTTTTGAGGCAACATTTTAGAAGAATTCAATAATAACCATTCATATTTTAGGTAACAGCATCATTAAAAAACACATTGACTCATCCATAGTGTAATCTGGCATGCTTCAAGGCCCCCGAGGCGCTATATGGCACCTCTAATGGTTCTCTACAGCACTATTTGACAAAGGCGCTGTACAATACCTTTAAAAGACGGGTGGGTTCCTCTATGATTACGAGCCAATGAACCTCTTTTGGGTACTATTTAGCACCATTATGAGTGTATTCCTTTAATTCAGGCTGTGCACTAATTTGCAACAGTCATTCTCCATCGGTAACGTCAGACAATTCTGGACTGAAATGGCTCTAGTCTTGTCTTAAATAAGCTCACACACGCACACAAGTCAATACAGGCATCAACTGGAGGCTCACTGGATTGAGCGTGTAGCAATCAACATATTGACCAGCCTGGCTCGCTCAAAGGCAGACTGGCATGGTGCATTTGGACGGGGCTGCGAAATAGTCCGAGCAGCACTTAATCAATCAGAACCCAGCACCTTTCCTGAAGTAACACACGTACAAATATCAATTGCAGAGCTTCCACCAACTTCCCTGCACAAGTGGAGATTATCTCACATAGAATGAGCCTGTTTAAGCACAGATAAAAAAAAATCTAATAAAAATCTTATTCTAAAAGAAACCAACAGGGTGTAAGGTTAATGTGAGGCCACTGGGATAGAACTGATTTAAAATGGAGGGTTATACCTAGACAGCAATAACTAGGCGCAATGGGACAATGAATTTTTAACTGCACATTATTCATTTATTACTCTGTTCTAGACCGCAAGCTCGGGTTAATGTGCAACCGAAGTAGAAGTCTGCGTGTGATAATGTAAGATTATGGGCCAAAGAAAGGAGCATAGTAACGATTCCCCTCCTACTCACTGAGCACCACTGCACAACACACCTCAAATCCCACAGCATTAAGTGCTGTTAATAAGTCAAGTCAATATGTTAGATTTGCCATGAAATCTAATTACTTTAGCACTTATCAAAAGCTGCCTCTAAATAATTAGTACGCTTACTTATCAAGATGATTCAGCTACTGTCACAATGCATTCTGCCACAGCGTGCAGCTTTGCCACCGGATCTTTAGCCTGATCTCGCTCGCTCTCATATCTGGCTGATTGGGTCCCCAAAGATCCTGCTAAGAGGGAAGCGTGTGAATTACCCATGAGTCCTGTCAGAACAATTGCAGCAGTAGTCTAGTTGCTTTGATGTGCAGGAAATCTGATGATGAAGTTCTCTTTTTTTTGTCTTGCACACCCTAACTAAACACTATTACTGGATTTGTCTGAGTTACAAGCCACTGTTAAATCAAACTGTTAATTATTGAAAAGCTCTGTTAAAAGCTGTGTTTGCCACTGAATATGTGTGTTCTCCCTGCAAGAAACACTTTGTCATCAGCTCTATAGGAAGTGATATGTATAAGTGTTAGAATGCCCGTAAAATGGGTGTACAGTAATTTCAAGTGACACAATCCAAACAGTCTTATCTCATTTTGAACATTTCCTCCCCGCTCCAAATGAGCTCGGGGGACCTTGAGATGCTCGGCACAGGCTGTAAAGTTACAGAGAATCTGCTCTGTAATCTAAAGTGGCTGCTACTGTCCTCTAGATTGCAGGCATCGTGCTGTCCCAGATCCTGATCTCTCAGATCCAAGATGAGATTACCTCAGTGTTGTGAGAGCGGGCCAACGCAGGAAGAGAGGAGGAGAGAAAAGTTCTTAACAGTGCTCCATTTGGCTCGTCTGACATGTGCAAGGACATCTTTTTTTACTGCTACTGTATCACTGCGACATTTGAGTACACATTCTTCCTGTGCTATTGCTCACAGGCATCAAAGTGAAGTGCACAAGGACTCATCACATGCAAAGTGAAAAATGTATATTTATTGGTTTTGAACATGGTTTTTGTATTGATCTTGACATGAGGATTTTATTTCTGAAAAGTATTTATATTTAAATGTTTGCTAATAAAATTTAAAAGAAGAAAGTTACATTGCTCATCAGTATATTGATTATGCAGTATCAGTGTTGTTAGCTAAAACAATCAGCTCACATGAAGTATTTGATTCAAATCTTAACGTAAATGGGAGAAGTAGAGACCGAGGCTGAAAAGACGATCAGTCAATATTGCTCCTGCACCACCAGTTATATATATATCCTATTTTCACCTTCTGGGGATCAGTGAAGTACTCTACACATTTATTACTGACCGTAGTGCTAAGCTAACGTTAGTCTTTACTGTAGAAAGTTACATTAGTTCCTTCTAGGCAGCATGTCGCCATGCAGATAGGAAACATTAAATCTTCATCTTTTCTAGCTCACAACAATTCATGTAATCATAAAAATTTGTCAGCAACCACCTTATCTGTCCTTTTCCAAATCATTTTAATGTTAAGGAGGAAGAAAACCCGGCTGAAGTTAGTGATCTGCAGTATGCTAACTCCTCTTTATGTATACTTTAGCTAGCTGGTTGGTGTTGTAGAATAGAGACTCAAAACAGGATTACATCATGACAATTTATAGTGTCTGACAAAGAAGCAACATCAGTTGGCACACCTACAGCTTTCTAATAAAAATTAAAAGGTGTTTCCTGTCACTTAAGCTACTGATTTCCTGTTTTTCAGACAACTAGCTCACATAACTAAATTTAGCCAGAATCATGCCGCATCATTTAGCTCCAGTCATGTTAGGATGATATGTTTACGTCAGGTCACATACACTAAATATTCACACAGTAAGAGTTTATACCAGGTCATCTACACTATATTAGCTAGCTAAAGTATACATAAAGAGGTACACTAACATTAGCTAACTTGTGTTTTACGGTGAATAAGGCCTGGTGTAACGGTGGGAATGTGAGCCGCTGTCCCATTCCTGCTGTGGATCACTGCTATACGCCATTCAAAGGCTGCTCATTTGCAACCAAAAACCAGGGATTACCAGAACCATCCGGAAACACGAACAATTAACAACAATGTATGAAGTTGCAAAAAAAGTTAAAAGAGCTTTTAATTTGAGTTGTACTTTGTATGATTCTATATGACGAATACATGATTTATTGATTAGCTTATAATGTGACTATATATAATGTAATGTGTTGTTAAGGTTGTCCGTCTTCCCGTCACATCTTTTAACCATCTTTGTAATTTGTTTTTCTTTTCTACATCGACGAGGCTAGCACATAGCATATCGTAGTATGACAGGAAAGAAGTTTAACTAAGTTCTGCCAGATTCCAAGCTCATGCAACTGTTATTAAGATATTATTAAGATAAGATAATCCTTTATTTGTCCCGCAGCGGGGGAATTTGCTGAGTAAATTGAAGCTCACTGTGAAAAGGGGCGGGGCTTAAAAAGGATCAACTGGCAACCTGTGTTTAGTATTTGCTCATAATCTTGATAAATGTGCAAATATGCGTTTACATACAAGCTTTAAAGCTATGCAGTGTTAAAGGCTGAGCTCTTCATTGCAAAGAAAGCTGTATAAAAGGTTTCTTGACAACAGTGCCGAGTTTCTGCCAGTCGGTAAAGGAATCTCCTAAAGTCAAACACTGGCACATTAGATTATGACTTCACTTGATGTTTTTTGCATGGGAACTGCTCTGCACACCTTGCAACTCGTCTAGGTGTGAAGAGCCAGCGCTGTCTTCATCAGACGATCCGTCATGGGGGAGTTCGGCCTCATGGCATCACGTTCCACAAGAAGACATCTGCAGGAATTCAGCGCAACACAGAACAGTTCAGGGATATGAACACAGATTTAGAGAGACAAGCTGAGAGGCTAGCCTGATCAATAATGAAAGGATAACACGGTGTACGGACAGGGGATGTTGGTTACATAATGGGAGTGTAGAGCTTGTGTTCTATATGGACATGGAAAAACAGCAACTAAAGAACACTTGAGTGGACAGCAGCCCCAGCAGCAACTACACTGTATCATGATGAAATCCAGTGCTTCAAATAGTGTAAGATCTTTCTTTTTCTGCTATAATCTCTCAGCAGACTTTCACATAAAAACAGAGACGGCAAGGACGCACAGCACTGAAGCAGCTGAAGCTGAAATCGATTGCTAGTGTGCATTACCTTCCCAGTTTCTGGTGGTGCTTATTCTCTGATTTCATGGCTGCATGAATGAGCAGTTGATTGAAGACATCCCTCTGCGAACAACAGTGGACAGACCCATTAGTAAACACAACCCTGCTCCAACTCTGTCCATAGAGTCTTTCCAGCTTTGTGTGCTTTGCTGTATGTATGTGTACTCTTGCACCTTGGGGAACAGTTTTCTGAACACAAAGAACATAAAATGCATGAAGTCCATCAGCATCCATCACAGATTCATAATTCATACGCTGGTTCGCTGTGCTCTACATTCTCACACTATGTGGTATGTTTACGGACTGAAAGGCTTTGGCTCTTATGCAGAGTGTTCTTCACCTCTGGCCTAGATCAAGACAACAGGGATTCCGGTTTGACTCCAGAAAACACATACCAGTATAATCAATGATACCCAAAGTGAAAAAAGTGAAGCCTCAAGGCTGTATGCTTTTCAACTGTGCATAAGAGAACTGCAGCTCGGTTTGGTCTTGACTTTTTTCTTGTTTGCTTTGAGTTCACCACAGTCTCCGGTAACCTTACCTGTGCATCACTGCCACCTATGTCTGTTATGTTGTAGCGTAAGGGGCGCAGCAGCTCCACAGTTCGGTTGTAGTTGCCCTTGTCGTACTCCATCATGGCCTGACACATTGGTATACCAACAGTCACTGCCAGCTGATGTTGCTCATTGTCCCCTGGCTCTCTGCAAAGGAAAGGCATGGTTTATAACTACAGAAAAAATACATTTTTGGTACAGCTAGAAGGTTTAGAACTAGGAATGTTTTTTGGGGTGATTTTTTTTAAGAGTGACAAGCACATGATGTTTGTTATATTTATGAATTTTCATCTGTACACTACTGACCTAACTTTTTCACCGATGAGAAAAAGAGACAAAGCAAAATATTTATTAAATTCATGAGAGACAATTACTTATTATTATTAAGGTGCATTATCATTAAAACATTCTCTACTTTAAGAGACTGAAAAACAAATAGGGAACAGTTTAACTAAACAGAACTTTCACCAACTAATTTTTAAACAATAAAGGACTCAGAAGATGCTCATGTCACTTTTTGAAACTCTTTTTTTTTAAGTATTTTTGATATTTAGACAAAACATAAACACTACAGAGAACACTGTGTGGGGGCACAGCAGTTAAGTTATCATGTTAAATGTCCTTTTATTGTCCAGATGTTCATGATGAAGCTGCGTCCATGTCCTCTTAAATAAAGACAATCCACTTCTCCCATTTTCTGGGAAATATTTCTCCTCTAGACCTCAGGGAAAAAGTCATCATTTCCATTATAAAGATCTTGATTATGTCCAGCTATTGTTTAAAGCTTGGAGGCTCAGATTTGAACCAGTTCTTTGTAATCGCTTTTTTGCTGGCAATAAACAGTATTTTATTTATTACATCCCTGCTTATTGAACTGAAATACAGGACCTTGACATTATTAAGTATTTCATATCCCAAGTTCTTTTTTCATAACTGAACATGTTTTTCTCCAAAATATTAGCATTGTTGGACATGTCTAAAAAAATGTGGGAGTGATTGGTGTGTGTGTGTCTGCATCATCTCCAACACTGCTGTTGTGACTGGGATAGTTTGCCCTTGATGTGGCGTGGGGCCAAGAAGCAGGACAAGTTTTTCCAGCCACATTCTCTCCAACTCTTGGAGCTTGTAAATGAGAGGCTCGTGTTACTCCTTTATTAAATAAGAATTACCACCTTACGGTTGTACACCTCTGTCAACCAGTGAAGTTGCAGCTACAGTTAACATCCATGTCTGTGAAAACAATGAATGCTTCACACACGTCTTTCCTCTGATAGCACAGATCTGTCAAATCAGCACAGTTTCGAGGTGGACACCTAAGATTAGTGTCATCAGTTCAGTATCTGACCAAGTGACTCCCCTTCTGTTCCTGAGTTTGTGCTGAATAATGGCTATGAAAGGCATTGTTCCAGCAATGCAGTTCATTTCTAGTAACTCTTGTTCTTATCATACTCCTTTTGTTACTCTATTAGCTTCTAGTTT
>JAPZEB010000023.1:3513034-3525540 GCA_029783705.1 Chaetodon striatus | reverse complement strand
AGCTTCTAGTTTTTGCTTTTGCTCCTTCAAAACACTTCTATCCTGCATATTTGTATATTTTGCCAGGTGTTTAATACTCTGTTGTTCTAAAACTGGGCCCAGTGAGTGACTCTGACCTGGGGAAACTAATGGTTGTCTGGTTGTTACTGGTTGTGAATCGTTAAAATTATGGTTACTGTATGTAGTGTTTCAGTATTTTGAAGCATTCTCTGGTACAAGAATTTTCTTCAGAATAAATAAAGTTCTATTGAATTGAATTGAATTTTATCCTGTCAGACATTTGTGTGTTTTTTTTTCATAATCAGTGGAAGAATTCTTGAGTTACAGCCAAAAACATATTTTGTGAGGTCACAGTACCTTGATCTTTGACCACCAAATTCTAATCAGGTCATAGTTGAGTCCAAGTGGATGTTTGTGCCAAATTTGAGGAAATTCCCTCAAGGGGTGTTTTTAAGAGGTTGCTTTCAAGAGATTGGGACAGACAGACAGAGGGACAGATGGATGTACAGCAGACGATGGACAACCCAAAAACAATCGGGTTGGCTTATCTCTATTACAGCCTGACTGGGGTATTAGATGATTACTACTGATCTATGAAAGGCGTCAACATCTGACTAAGATTCGCTTCATCGTTATTCCAAAGATGCCATACTTTTGTGAGGCTCTCCTGGATTAGCGAATGATTAGACTCACTGCCTCTGACTGTAAGAGAAGTTTGTGAAATCACATTACAGCAAAAAATGGATTATGTAAAGCCGTGCAATCCTTCCAAACCAAGGTAATAAAAGTGACATGGTATATACGGTATACATGCGAGCGCTGGATTAAATAAATGCAAATCTAAAACACGTCCTCACTGATAACTCAAAGTAGAGCTGTGTTCAGGAGAACATTTCTGTTTCTTACTTGGGAATTCACTTTCAAGAGCTGCTTTCCCCCTGAAGGTGCATCATTCCCAAACACTTGTGACTTGCATTACATTACATAACACTGAAAAACATGACAATTTTAAAAGAACTGGTTTAAGTGGCAGCATTTCTGTGGGCTGTATGCCGGACAAAATGGAGAGCACAGGATGTCCGCGGTCGGGATGCCAGAATACATTGTGACCACAAAACTCCACAGAGGCAGCAGCTGCTGGTACATCTGCTACAGAGGGAAGACCCTGTTCTCTGAGATGGACTGCAGCTCTGAATTCTCTTTCTGACTGCATCCGCTCTCTGTCTCACCATCCTACGCTCTGCCTTGTCTCTGTCTCCATTTTACATAAGGCCTGTGTGGCTCTTATGTAAGGCTGACAGAGTGTTGAGGTGTGCAGTGAAGAGGAGAAATGGTGCGGAACTTACTTAGCCAATTCCTGAAGGCCCTCCAGCAGACGCTGAGAAGTCTTGCTCTCTTTAGCTCCCAGCGACACCATGAGGAAGTGGAGGTCGTTGAACATTGTCACGTGATCATCGGTGTGAGGCTGCGTTACCTGGAGCAGCTCTCGCCAGCGGTCCTTCACACACACACCTGACATATGCACCGGCACAAACACACAAATATTTCTACAAGGCTGCATAAAGGCAACAAATCATGAGACAAACACATTTCTGACATCTCAGCAGGTCATTTAGTTTAGGTTTTGGTTTGAATAGAAAAAAAAGAAGCAGTCAGAGGATGTGCTAATTACAGTTGTTACCAACACTGCACCTTTACTCAGATTAATGAGGTATGATAACCGACATTATCTCACCTCATTAGCAGTTTCACTTAAGACCATAGTATCTTAAATTCTCTTAAATTAGACTCTGCAGTCGCCCTTCAGCCAATTAGCAACACATTAACAAATGTTGCAGCACCTCATCAGGCCAATCTGCGTAAATTTGGGGGAAAAAGGCATGCATCATTTACAGAATTTTAATCAAACCCTTGTAAGTGGCATCCAAGATATCCTATGTGATAGATGGACCGTAACATTAAAACCCCATTTCCAATTTCCTTAATGCAGACAGTGATTACATTGCCAGCAACACCTTGTAAATCCCCATATTAGCCTGCATCTTACCCTCCATTTCCAGTCTGTAGAGCATTGAACTGGCATCTACAGTGTCCAGCATGGATCCTGTGGCTTTACACCGTCTGAATATCTAAACAAAGGACACATTTTACTGTTCACCTTGAACATGTAACTACCTCCACACAATGACATTTGTCAGAGAAATACAACTTTTAAAACAGGCACATTTATGTCTTTCTGGATTCCCTTAATATGAGTGGTTAAAGATTCATGAAACACGTCTGAGTTGATGTGTGAATTCCTGTTGTGTTCAGACTTATGGCTGGTGGTAAGTGACATTATGAAATGTTCTTGTATAGGAGAGGACAGTAAAAGGCTTTACCTCCAAACTGTCTCTCCTATTTTTAGACTGAATGAAAAAATAATCAGCTTTGGCAGCTGACACTAAAATGTGTTATCACATAGACTTGACTTCCATTTGCACACACTTGGCTTCTTGACTCACAACAAGCACAACACATTGCTTTTAGTGTCCATCCCCTGTGTGTTGCTACATGCATGGCTCATGAGAGGAGGATGTATGCAGTCTGACAGGTATGTGCCACTTGGGTTTTGACGGAAACCTCAACATAAACCAACCTGAGAATCGTATATTTGCAGAGCGGCTTCGTACTGCCCCTGTGGAGGAGGAAGAGGTGAGAAAGATGAATTTGAATAACTCCAGACTTGAGAGATAAGCGGGGTTGATAGATTGTGTTGCACAGATGCAAACACAAATTAATCTTGCAATATAATCAACTCCAGACTTCAAATTACCCGGGGGAAAGGATATCATAAATACAAGTTCCACAAACACTCCTACTGCCAACTATTCGCTTGACTGAGAAAACTCATTATAATCTTTACCTTCTCGATGAAGTATAGAGCCCAATGCCAATAGTTATGACTGGCCAGCACGTCAGATACCTAGAATTCAACAATATATATTTGAAATATTTTTCCTAGGGCTATTGCAAAGTGTGATTTGATCCATTGGACAAACTATTCAGAACGGTACAAGGTTGCTGAGATGAAATTCATCAGAAAAACACACATTGAGGAGCAGTCAATGCTTATACCTGCCAGTCTTTCTCTCTGCTCTCCATGAACTTCAGGCCTTTGTCCACCTCCGCTTTCATCTCACAAACATGGGCTACAGAGTGGACAGCCCAAGCATCTCCTGGAGTCAAAGCGAGGCCCTACACAAGAGAGTTACAGGGTCTGAGGTGAGGAGAAGCAATACAGATGCAGAAAAAAAAATGCTTCATTTCTTACACCAGAGTAAAATGACTAGTCAAACGTAACGGCATGCTCAAGTCTCAATTACTATCTTTCGTTTGGTCTATGATGTTCCTCAATCTTTTTCTCAAGTGACCCTCGTGTCAGGACTACTCTGTATGCATTACGCATTCAGCACAGCACAGTCGGACCGCTGAGGGCTGGATGAGCTGCTTATTATTGGTGTTCGACAGCAAATTACTTGGCGAATTGAACCGACACAAGCGGCACAGGCACAGACGGCCTGGAACGCCCAGTTACAGTGACGGCAAAAACGCGTGCAACAGACTATAACGGAGAAGAAAATCTCACCTCCATGGCTGCTTTCTCAGCCTGGTCATAGAAACGAGTCTCAAGGAGACCAAAGGAGTACAGTCCTTGAAGATAGCTGAGGGCACAAACACACACACACACACACACACACACACACACACACACACACACACAAAAACTCTCATTACAAAATCCAGGATGGAGAGAACTTTTCAGTTTATCCCAGATGATGAAAAGCAAACACTGGTTTTGTGAGCAAACAAGCCTCGAGCAATAACAATGACAGCTTTGAGTGTGATTTGAAGTGACCCCAATTTGCTTTTAAAAAAGTCAACATGATCATTGGTGTAAACTTTTGTGCACCATCCCTTACTTTTGATCATGCTGGTAACTGCCTTCACATTATTGCTATGTGGGAATATCGGCTTTTATTTTCACTGTGGTAGTGTTGTGACTGTATATTGAGGATTTGTCTCTGTAATACACAGCTCGAAGAAATCATTGTTGTGAGGCTTGAATGTTATCATTAAATGTTAAAATATGAATAGGATTTTGTTTGGTCTGACTCATCTATACACTTCAACTATGTGTTGTTAAGAGAAAGATGTGACAGAAAACAATAATTTACTTGCTTCAAGTTGTCACCCACAAAGGGCAAACATGATTGCAGGGTGAAGACCGAGGCTACCCCCTGTGTCTGAGAGATTATCCTCTGCAGGACAGTATGGTTCAATCACCTCAACAGACTCTTCTTGAAACACTCTCTACCTTCTCAGTAAGAACTACTTTCCTGACAAACACCAGCTAACCAGCCATCTCACTGCACTGAGCAGGTACTGTATCTACACTTATGTGTTTGCACATCTTTGTGTGATTTTGATGATCCTATATGCTGCATAATCTCTTACATACGTCTAATTATTTTTCTTTTTTGCATTTTTTTTTTAAATATATGCACATAAATACTTCATACTCTCATATCTGCATAGTTTGTGTCTGTGTTTTCATAGAATTTCATCGATTGATTTTTAATTTGGACACAGCAGAAACAAGTTGTGAACACAACATTAATATGATAAGCCATATTCAGACCATCTATAGTGCATGGTCTAAAGCAGGGGTGTCAAACTCATAGTCACATACAGCCTACTTTGATCCCAAATGGGCCAAACCACTGAAACCACTTTAAATAACCTAAAATATCAACCCCTTCAAATGTTTCTTTGATTCTGAAAATGTTCATCTATTTACCAATAAAAGAAGAAAGAAAAATCAACAGTATGTCTTAGTTTTTCCACATCCAGTCAGTCTACTACTCACTTTTATTACATGTGTCTTTTTCCATAATTTTCCACTAAAGTGGGAGCTATTGACGAAGCAGGTTAGGTCATCTCCTGCATTATAATATGAAGTTTTACCATTGCCTCAGCAGCAGGGTTCCACTAATACTGTTTTAAGATAGAAATCTGATACAGATTCTTTGTACTGACAATATTTTAAATATGACCACAGAAAGTACTTATTGTTATTTCACAGAGCTGTATTCTGGTCAGGGTGGAAAAGCCTCTAAAAGTATCTGCTTACTGTTTACATTGCTCCTGAAACCTCTCAGCCTTCACATGCAAAGTCATCTACAAGGCTGGATGACCCTTTGACAAACCCCCGGGCCACATGTTTGACACCCCAGCCTATTTCGGGCTAGTTGAATGGTGAATTATCTGGATGTGAAGTAAGGTGCAAGGGGAATCCCCTTAAGTAATCATAAGTGTGTTTTGGGAGGATCATTAATTCAACCAATCAGAGTGCCATCTACCATCCCATTTAAAAGCCTGCTGCAGGCCCTGCTATTTACATGGTGGATACAGCAGTCTGGAAAAGCGAGAGGTTTTCTGTTGGCAGTGATGCAGTAAGAGCAGTAATGTTACTGCAGCAAATATTGTGGGACTTTTAGGCAACAAGCAAGTTTTTTATTTATTTTAATGACGTTTCAGCCTTTGGGGCCTCCTCAAGATCAACAAAACTGTTTGTTGATGTTGGAGAACAAACATATTTGTTCATCTTGAAGAAGAACCAAAGGCCGAAATGTTACCAAAATAAAAGAAATGCATATGGAGCCAGAGTGTGTGTGTGCGTTACTTTTATATTTTAAACATTTAAGCAACAAAACTAAAAACTGAAGTTACAATCTTGATGGAGGAAACAGAAATAAACATTGAGCTCCTGAAATAACCAATGACGTGTTGCTGCTCCTCGTGTGTACATGCGCACAGTGTCTTTCTTAATGAGAAGTCAGACAGCAGCTCTGCAGCTCTGCTCTCTATTATGTTCACATTTACAGAATACAATCAATATTTTCCTCATTAATGATGTATGATTTCACCCACCAGCAACTAGCCCAAAAATTCCTGTGGGCATAACACAGCGCATATGTGTTGTGAACCTGCCTGTGCAGGCACAACTTACTAACTAAGTATTGGGCCCTTCAAATGGCAGGAAAATACTTCTTTTTAACTTTAGACCAGGTTTTTGTTGGTCAATTGTGCCACTGCTTTCTGCTGTCTCAAATAGTATTATGCAAAAAATGCACCTGACCACACCTCACATTAAGAGGTGTACATTTGCTACTTACACAACATGGACGCTGGCCTTGAAACTGATAACTGCATAGATCCGAAACTAGCGGTGACAGTTGCACTACACTGTAAGCCACTTTATTCTGGCTGTAAGGTAGGGCCCTGTATGCCTTCACTCCCATTACATATATCTATAAACTAACTAACCAATACATCGAGTCAATGAGTTTTTACATGTGATTATAAATGTATTCAAAATGCTTCTCGTGTAATGTAAGCTGTTTCTGTACCCGTAAAATGGCATATGTGGTTTCCAGTGGGGCAGCACCCTGGCAACGGAGTCCCTCATCTGAACTTGGGCTCCCGAGTAGAAGTAGGAGTCGTGAGCAAACTTGAGAGCCAGCATATCAGTGGGGTGATCGAGCAAGATGTCTTCCCATACGTCGGAGGCCTTGCGAAAATTTCTACAACAAAAATGAGTCACTGTTGAAGGCAATAAAGCAACCAAGGACAACAGAGTGAGTGTACCATGAGAATCACAAAGACGTCAATATGCTTTGTGCTGAATGGAGGGAATTAGAGGCTCTTGAATAACAAAAGTATCCTCCAAGACAATATTGAGAAATAAAATGTCCTCTCAATATTATACTATATCATACTTTACCATGGGGAAATAAGACACTGCAGACAGAATACAAATATTACTTACTAGACTGTGAATGAAATATACAGAAGAGTCTTTGGCTCACAATAGAAGAGATGAATGTGGATCTGAAGCATGTGACTGCATCACATGGGGACAGACCAAACTTGGGGATGATTGAATATTGCCTGATAGATAAAACATTTTTGTAGTCTTGTGCTGTCTAAAAAGACTTCTTTCACGGGAAAACTATCTCCTCTGGCATGACGATAAACAAAACTGATCTCTTCTCTATTTGGACCTAATGCTGACTGACTGCGCTGTAGCCCTCACTTCAAAACATGTTACATTAAATCAGTTAAAAAGCCTCTCTTCTGGTCAGATTTATTACACTGACATTTGTAAAAAGGGGGTAAAAATTAAGTCAATAGCACACATTTAATAACCAACAATCTGTCTTGGACTATTTCATAAAGTATAATTCATTTAAAAGCCACAACAGGATTGATTTCTATGAGATTATGACAGTGTGTAATAGTTGTGTGCAAGTGTTGTTTTTGATACGACCGCGAGCAGGCACCTGAGCCTCAAGTTGTCAAATTTAAACATAAATTTTATATTTTCAGGCATTGGCACCTTTACCTTTCAGTTTCTTGTAATTTCATAATTTCACTTACATTTAAGAACATTTGAATAATAAACATTTCGTCCCGTCAGTGAGATGTGAAACGTATTACGTGAGATCTTGGATCTATTTAGCAAAACTTTTTCAGTCGGAAAACACTAACAGACAGCTTTGGGCTGTTCATATCCAACTAGGTATGTATTATTTGTTTAAAGTTTGAAGTTGTTTCTAATAGGGCTTACCCAAATGATTGAAAACTGTTGCTATGGTAATCACCGTCCAAATCAGTATTTGAGTGCTTCATTTTCTGTTTGTTTTGTTTTTTCACCAGTAAACTGGTAGAGGAAATTTAAAAGAAGGTGGCCAGTGTCAGACATGAATGAAACCAGTATCCTCAGCATAGTGTGGCCCAACTCACAGCATTAGAGTTGTTAATAAGTTACAGAAACATGGCTTGCAATAGTCCACCGTCTGACTTTTCTTCCAGCTCTCTTCTCGCTAAGTCCTAATAAAGTCAGATCACGTTGGGTTGGTCTTGACACTTCCCGTCAAGGCTTAAAAAAATTTGCGGGTAATTATCACTAATGCTTGGAGGGCCCAAAAATGGTCATCAGGACAGCCCTGGTGTTTTGTTTCTATGCCATGAGACCTTATTTTATAATTAAATTATCTGCTATACATATAATAGATGATTTACTTTCAAATGAACATTTAAAAAAATAATGGCAGTCTTTAATTTGCTGTTTAAGTGATGACTAATAAAAACTATTAATATTTATAACTGTCATGCATTATGGTTTTATACCTTATCAATGCATGCTGGGATCCAATGTTACAGCTACAAAGAGCACTTGAGGTCTTGACACGCCTCTTTGGTAACCGCTGACCATTGTAGGGGCTGAATTATTTTTCTTGCCTCTGTTTTGACTGTACTTCCTTTGACCACCTGGCTCTGGATCTTACCCGCGGGAAAACAGCTCCATAGCCTTGACATGGAGCCTCTCTCTTGGAGTGATGTCCTGGCTGTTGGCCAGCTCCACTGTTCGCTTCACAGCGCTGGCCAGACGCTCATTCAGACGGGTGGAGGTTGATGTTGATATCAGCTCCAGCCCCGCACTGACCACATGGCCCATAACTGCAAAGAAAACAGATAACACTGGTCTTTTCCTCTGGACTTTCTCATTGCAACTCGACATTATTACAAAAAAAAAATCAAAAGCACTTGGTTAATTCTTTAAAGCAGAGCCAGATATGTAAATGGGCATATTTCTCTACTGCAATATCCGTTCATGTTTAATAAAAACAGGAGTCAAAGTCCTTACATGATCTCACGTACTTGGCCAGTGAAGCTGATTCTGATAAAGTTTGCGTTAATGTTAATACTATGCAGGATTTTCTTTAAAAAGAAACGACTACAGACTGGGATGAGATGAGATGACACAGTTTGCTCCAGCTGGTGTGCAGTGCTGAGTTTTTGGCTCAACCGTCTCCAACATGGTGGCCTGGTCACAAACTTTCTCTTTTTACAGCTAAACAGTACACTAAAATATGCTTCTGAAAACATCTTGATTCATATTTGTTCAGCGTTGCCTCATTTGACAGTCTGACAGCAGCTCATGAGCAGTGACTGACATGATTGACTGCTGCGTTAGAGACTCTTCCACTGTGACCGGGTGGTTTTGTTCATGTGTGGTAATGCCATTAGAAGCACTACGAGGTAATGGAGTAGGCAAAGGAGTATGATTGTTTTTACAGATTATCTGTCACGTGGATGTGACAGTTTCAGCAATTATGACAAATGGTTATTTTTATAGAAGTTACCAACTACAGCTTCGAACAAACTCTACTGCCAACTGTCCAATATTTCAATAATTCTGTGACAACATCAGCTACAGTAAAAGTTTAGGTGGTTACAAAGTTACTAATAGTTTCAAATACTGTTGTTTTGCAATGCATCAATACTTTGCCGATTTTCATCCAGCTTTGTATCACAGTAATGTGGATAGTATGTGTAAACAACTGTGGTAATTTTCCCTCCATCTAACCAGTGCCTAGATTTTCCGTGCTCCCCTCCCAGCGAAACTCAGGCTGCTGCTCAAATTACAGGCTGTACTTCCATATTTTTGTGTTACATGCCACCCATGCCGCCGCTGCGGACACAAAGGGTTTAGAAGCAGACCAAGAAAACCCCTGTATCACTCTCTCATACTCCAAACTTCAGTCGAACGGTAAAACAAGGCAGCGCTGATCAAATACAAGCCAAGCTTATGGTACTGCCCTATCTGGCAGGGCATGGCAGGATGTGGAAGCCATACTGTTTCCTGTATTGTGTAAAACAATACTGAGAAAACTGAGACCAAACAATAAAAATAAACACTGCTGATCAAATACGATCCAAGAGTCTGTTATTGTGTTGACCACTTCTTGCCTCAATTGTGTTCAGAAACATGTTTAAGCCTACTGTTAAACTGAAATGTGAGACTGTCTGTTGCCAGCCGGCACTGTGGATGAGTTCGCATTACATCACCTACCAGCAGCAGCTTTAATGTTTCTGGTGTGGCGCAGTGCGCTGTGGTAGTTTTATCTGATCACAGAGCATCTATCTACAGCATATACAGCCAAGCAGAGAAATATTCTTTTAATATATTCAGGTCTATTAACTATGATTCATGATAATATTGTCTATTGTCTCATATTATCTTAAACCTAAATGGCCTCAATTTGTTTTCTTTATGTAACCATCAGAGACAACACTTCTACGGTCTGATCCTGTATTTTCAGCAGCTTCCAAGTCCTCGGGAGCATCAATAATTGTTGAACCCACACAACAACAGCTTGATTCATTTGCATGAACAACCATCAAACATTTAAAACACTTGATGAGAGCTGAAACTCAACACATGGTGGTAAACAGCAGCATCTATACCATCCGTACCAAGTCACACAATTGCTTTGTTTAACAGAAAGGTCCTGAACAAGCTCTGCTTCACAAGGTCAACGGGTCAATGCTTTTGCTATATAAATGACAGCACAGAGAGTCGTTGCTTAATATCCAAGCCTTCATCGTGTTATACAGGCATAGCAGACATTTTGACTTGTTAGAGCAGGAAAGCACAGGTATAACTATCACATTAATTATACAACAGTTCTCAAATTGTAAGTCATTCCACTGAATGGAGCTGGTTCCCCTTAATGGATTGAGGTCGTAAGTTATGTATTAATCACA
The DNA here is from genome assembly GCA_029783705.1 of Chaetodon striatus. NCBI lineage: Eukaryota > Metazoa > Chordata > Actinopteri > Chaetodontiformes > Chaetodontidae > Chaetodon > Chaetodon striatus. The sequence goes on along the minus strand of JAPZEB010000023.1, from coordinate 3,514,884 downwards.
CCTGTGCTTTATCAGAAATTATGTCATTAAAAAGTCTATTTGGAAACAGTCCGTTGAGCTGAGCGCGAACTTTTCCTTTACAGGTCATAGTCCCCTCTGTTTATGTGCTTATATGACTCATTGTGTTTAGCCAAATTTTCCTTAGTTTAATGACCCCAAAGCACAAGAGATGATAAGCTTTTATGATTATTGCTCCCTCTAACTAGATCTAGGACTTTGAGGAACTGACCTCGGCTGTGTTTATTTAAAGTGTAGAGGGTCAAAGTCATTTTTAATTAGGCTGTTTTAGCAGTGGGTAAATTTAGCACGGTTACCTTCATCCCTTCCTTGTTTTCTTACTCTGAACTTTTAACACTGATTCACTGTTGCCTCCTTTTGTAAAAATGTTTTTAAACCCTGCTGCTGCCCGAGGTTCCATGTCTCATCGGGACATACCTGGTTAAGTAAAGGGTAAAATCAAAACAGTGAATTATGTTTGAGCACATATCTATTTACCAAAGTTAGGGTCAGCGGCCTTGATGGCAGTGAAGCATCCTTCCAGTCCTCCCAAGGTTTCATCATTCTGCCATTTCACAAACTAGGAGACAGACAAAATGGAGATGTCAAGTGTAATTTTTCCTTTCACTGATATATACAGTAGTCTACAGACAATATCACAGTGGGTATGCTGCATGTGTATGTGGAAGGATGAGGGTTTCTTATGGATTTTTTGGAAGCTATGTTTGTTTTACCTGAGTGAGGATGGCGTCAAACAGTTTGCAAGCCTCATTACTGGTGGTGGACAGTGGAAGACCCTCAGCCCTCCATGCCTGTAAGGGACAGAAGTATCAGGATCAGTGTTGGGGAAGCTACTTTAAAAAGGCATAGCTTTGTAAGCTATCATTTACTTCACACTGGGAGACGCTGAACTACAGCAAAGCTACATTAGGGTAAAATTAGTTTGCTTAAAGGATCAGTTTACGCACAAAATGACCACTTGTATATCAGTTAGTCATGCAGTGCTACCTTGCATTTGTGAAGAAAACTTTGTTTTTCTTGCATGCCTCTATGGAAAACTGATCGATTTATTGATTGATTGCGGACCACGCATAACAACAGCTAAAATATTTCAAAACATCAGTTTACAAACTCTCACACAACTCATGCAGGATACACGAAGTCTCATTTATCCAGCTGTACGCTCAGTACTTCCCAAACACATACATTTTCGCAAAAAACAAACAAACTTAGTATTGGAGTCTGGCTTTAAAGAGAGCAGAGTTTTACTTTCAGTTCAGTTGCATTAACAACTGCACAAAACAGACGCCGTACTTAAATCTAAACACAGGACAAGAGAAACCTCAATGCACAGTGTGAGAGGCAAATCTTTGTCAGGTTTAACAAGAACAGCCCAAGCCTACCTGGTCTACTGCTATGACAACGGGAAAGGTGCACAGGAGCACAGACAGACAAAGACTGACATGACATGACATGACATGACATGACATGACATGACATGACATGACATGATGATAACCTTTAGGTGAAGAACTGAGCTAGCAAGACCAGGCAAAACCTGGGAACAAAAGCTGAACTTCAGGCACTCATTCAAGCAAACATTTTGCATGCTTGGTCAGCTTATAAAATGTTTGCTTGACCCCTGTCCACCCTTTCGCACCCTGAGGACGACCAGAGAGTCGAAACCGGTTGGCGTTTTAATGTAAGCAGGCATGTTTTGAAATAAAGGCTTTTTAACTTGATTCAAACGCATCTGTTCCTGCTGTCCCAAAAATTTGCAAGAAAGTAGTAAAAACAGAGAATTAGAAAAAAAAAAAAAAAAAAAAAAAGAAGTTAAAAACAAACAAGTAGAT
>JAPZEB010000023.1:3491340-3502273 GCA_029783705.1 Chaetodon striatus | reverse complement strand
ACAGAGAGAGAGAGAGAGAGAGAGAGAGAGAGAGAGGAAAAGAGCAGAGGACACAGAGCGTGGGCAGAGGGGGGGAAGGAGAAGGGGTGAGGAGGGGAAAGAGGGGTGTGATGAGGGAGAAAGAAAATTGAGGAGAAAATCAAAAGAGGGCAGGAGCACTGTGATAGGGAGAAGACAAATCACCTAGAGAGAGGAGGTGGGAGAGATCAGCTGTGTGGTGTGAGGGATGAAAAAAGGGATAAAAATAGGAAACGGAAACAAGAGAAGACAGAAAACTTGGAGCACAGAGAGGGAAAATAATCCCTCTGTTTGATCTTTCATCTGTGGTTCTTCAGATAATCTTCAGTTAGGCATCAGCACCCTGTGACGGTTTATGAAATGGGACTAGCCTACACATATGGCCAGTGTTCATCACAGCACACAGAATGATTTAATCCAATTATTAAAGCCATTACTGATCATCAGGAGATCCATCTCCTTCACAGACACGGATAATTGCTTCTACTTTAAAGATGTTTCACCCTCTCCTTGTAAACACTACTTGAATGTTTAGACCACCCGGCTCAATTTGTTGCCAGCGTGGTGACTTTTGAAGTGTAGCTACTATTGAAGTGCAAATTAGGACATTTTCTAATATGGACCTATTAGGCTGAATTTCTCACAAAAGGTAGATCACAGCTCGTGGATGCTACCTTAATAAACCCAGAAACAATAAGTGCAAAGGGAAGACGATTCGGGGAGAATGTGCAGATAACTGGGGGAAACAGATATTTGATATTGACACAGACATATGGGCCGTTACATGACACATATGGGAGGCAGACAAAGTGTTCTCAGGCTGGTGGGTAAAGGAGCCAGGAGAGTGAAATGCCAGAAAATTACTACAAGGGACTATCACAGAGAAAAAAATCTGTGGGGAAAAAACTGCAGTTTAGAAAATCTATTTTGGACAGCTTGGAGTCCTAATAAAATTTTTATGGCTCCGCCAAATCATGCAAATATAGCTATGAAATGCATCGTTGGAACTTTACGCTCAGTAAATCCTTAATTGTATAATCGTTAAAGTAGAAGATTAAAATTATAAGGAAAATTATATAACTTATCAGATTCAGACGTATTGATTCTGGCTTTAGTTTTGGTGCCCCCTACAGGGCTCAAATACAACCATGCTGATAGAGCAGCTGTGCACCTCACAGTCCCATCACACCATCAAACATAGTACAGTGAGACAAACAGGAATTCAGAACACTGCGCCATTTCCAGTCGCAAAGATTCAAAGTGAGACACCAACTGTTTTTGCATTCACACACCACATGGAAGGAGCTGGAGAAACGCCACGTCCCCCTGTAAGTAGCCTGGTCAACCAGCTGGGTTAGAGGTATTTTCATCTCTACGAGAAAACTCCACGCAATCTCCTGTCTGATGATTGACAACAACCAGCAGGACGAAACCAACAGAGAAGCGCAGGCCTTGCTCAAATATGTGTAAATGCACCTGTGTTCCTCATTTCTGTTGAGGGATCTCACTGACACTGAATAACTGTAGAGAAAAGCCAGCCTGCTGACTTCGCAGCAGACCTGAGGAGGAAAAGATGCATTCTACCCATATTCAAAAAGGCCACGGTCTACAGGAAAACAACAGATACCACGAGACGTCTCACCCAGACACGGTCGGCACTGTTGCCATCGGTCAATCACAGCTTAGACACAGCAGCTACGGGTCAGTGGTTGCAACATTGCCTATTAGCACACGCTACACACACACACACACACACACAAACAAACTCGGGGAGTTATGCAACTGAGCAGGTATGAGAAAGTCAGGGGAGCCATTGCTGGTACTACAGGACAGGGCTGCAGTAGCGCAGAGCTCTGAGGGTAAGCTAAGAGCCATGCTAGCAGTTTAGTATGAGTCAGTCTAGGGCAGGTTATACAATACTTTCACAGTGTGTGTGTGTGTGTGTGTGTGTGTGTGTGTGTGTGTGTGTTTGTGAGGAGGGGTTCTGTGTTTAAAAGTGTGCACATTTTCAGCTGTGGAGTAACACATATGTGATGCACTAGTTTATGGCAGCAGAACAGAATATGTGACTCAAAATAAACTACAATGCCTGTGTTGTGCAACAGTGAAACTCAGTGACTACGTTTCTACGCACAATAATATTCCACTGTTATTCTGAACATGACGACATTTTGAATTTGATACAGGTCATGTAAACAGCATAATCCTTTTGGAAATTCTGAAATAGGCCTTTTTACAAATATGACATGGGATATGTTGACATTATTCAGGTTTCAGGTGCATTCTTTGACATGTGTACAGCACATTTGAAACACGCGTCTCTAATAGGGTTTCTACTGTAGTTTGTGACACAAGGCCTCTGTGCGTTGTCATGAATGCGCTGTACACAAACCAACTAGCCAACAGTTTGCAAGGCTGTGGTGGTGAGATGCCTGCCCAAAAGAACAGCCCACATTTCTGTTCGGAAGGAGAAACACACCTACTTGTAAACTTTATGAAAGACTCTGATATTAACAGGTTTTTGAATATGCACATATAGATCACAACACCAACCTTTCAAAGAAGGTGGCCGAAGAAATGGAAGAGAGAGGCAGCGTAGGCGGGAAAACTTTGAAAAATCCTAGTTTAACGCAAAGAAGCAAAAACACTTTTCCATATTTTGACGTGATAAACAACATATTAGGGGACTTAAATTGGAGTATGCATGGCTGCATGTACACTGGAATATTAGTTAAATATTCGTTTTCATTTGCCATGTACACAGCTTAGAAGGAACGCTGTCTTTTTTGGATTAATGGCAGAAAAAAATGAAGATTTTGTGCATTTAAACGTAGTCATTGATGTGTTTAAAGCCCAGTTCAGACCAAAGATTTGCGATGAGACAAGTTGAAACAGAGAACTTGCTGCAATGCACCGTTATCAACAATCTAAAAACCTGCCTGTTCACACCAATGCCACTAGATGAGACGATGAATCATCTCTGTGCGGTTCAGTTTTCCAGCTTGTCGGACTTATTTAGTGGCTGAATATAATTTGTAGCTTTTTAAAATGTGAATGAGGACAGTGATAGCGAGATACTGGCTACAGTTGTTGTCGTGATGGAACGGCAAAAAGCAGAAAACAAGCAAGCAAACGCACCGTCTGCGGTCATTGTGACGTGACCAGTGGACTTCACTACAAGCTGACTGGCTGTTGAATCAGGTGACGTGCTTGTTTCAACAGCGGCGATTTGACCAGCGGAGTTTCAGGTGACATCACCAGCCGGCTGGAGCCAGGCTCAGACCAGCCAGTTCACACCCCTACAACTTTTCTCTGCAACGTTCTGAAACGGTTTCATCCCGTCGCGAATCTTTGGTCTGAGCTGGGCGTTAATAGGTTTTAGATAACATTTGAATTCTTTGGCAGAGAGGAATACGTGCTAGTAGGATCAATATTGTTCATTTTTCTCTCTTTATGGGATGACTAGAGATATATTTTGCCGACAATCAAATAAATAAAGAATATCAGCAGCTTTAAACTTTGAATCAGAATCCCAAAGTACTTTTACACTATCTCAACCATCGTGCTGCTACAACATGATTTTGGTTTACTAAATTTTTGGCTGCTACGTGGCAAACAATAAATGAATGGATATGCGAAGGAGGTCATCTTTAAAGAGCATGTTCTATATGTCGTATGAAACTGCACAGTCAACAGAGCCGTTGCATTATTTACTTTTTTTTCATTGTGTTATTATTTTATTTTGTTGACTGCTGGAGTGGAGCGATATTTCTTTGAATGCAAGAATCTATTCTGCTGTTTGTATTTGTGACTCTGCAATATGTCTCTGTTTGTGTCTCTGCTGCAGTCTGTATTATACAGTCTGCGTGCTGAGGAATGACAAATAAAAGTTACTTATTCATTCATTCATTCATCTTTCATGAATTCATAGAGATCAAAGATGATCTTAAGAGGACAGCATGAGGCCAAGTGTCTGATCTCTGTTTGATGTAAAGAGTGTCTGAACTAGAAACCCAGTGAGGGTGGAGGGAAGGGGGGGGTTACAGGAGCATAAAGTATTGCAATGAGGCTGAAAGCCAGCCAGCCAGCCAGCCATTCAGCCAGCCAGCCAGTCAGCCAATCAAGGTAGATATGAGGGGTACAAAGCTCAAGTCGTAAAAGAAAAGGGAAGGGAGGAGGACAGATTGGGTTAGCCATTAGGTTAGTTTAAAGCGACAGATTTGAAATACATACCGCCCAGATGCAAGTCCAGGATTTCACTGTAATTAGAATCTCCCCAATAGTCTACAATGACAGGGATATATTAGAGATAGGAGTTATTTCACACGGCCCTAAACTGGGCACACAAACACACACACGAAATTCTCCAACAACGGCAAGTCATGCATGTTCTTGCACGCGCGCACACACACACACACGGACACACACATACACACCGCAGTGACACTCAGAACAAAGAGAGTCCGTCAGTACTCACCACAGTGCATAACGCAAGTCAGGTTGAGCAATGCTACATGGCATTTTCCAAAAATAATAAGAGGCTGCAACATAGATTTGCTGTATTGCTGTTTACTGGCTCAGTCTGCTTAATATCACACACACCTCTTGTAATGTGTTGTGTGCCGACATGTTGAGGGCATTGTTTGTTTTGTATTGTGTTCATTTAATTTGACAAGAAAGCTCTCATTTTCTCCAGTCATGTATCAATCCATTTGCACCAATGTTCCATTACAATAATTTAATGATTTAATACTTCAATATTTCAGACTGAAAGAGCGGCTGAGTGTTCAGTGTGATCTTTAAGTACGACAGACAAAGTCACAAACAACTCTGGATTGCTGTTACCACAATAAAAAAATATATATATAATAGATAAGATCTCAACAAACGTCTGCATCAAGTCACTCAGCCACAGCAAACATTTGCAGAAAATATTCTAATAAAGAAGTTGTCAGCCTGCAAACCAATTTATATTAGGTTTCTTACGTTTTGATTGCATTTATGAAAATGTAACGTGATCTGAGTCTTGATCAGAGTACAGAAACTCTCCTCATTGAGAGGCAGTGAGGGACAAAACACATCCAGAATGAGCAAACACAAATCTATGTCGGGGACACACATTCTCCCGATCGCATGCAGCTCGGACTGACGATGGCGGACACGTTATGGACGAACAGAGATCGGACAATGTTCAGAGATGGAGAACTGTTGCAGTGTGTCACCACAGATGGAGCCTACATAACAGTGTCACATGTCATTAATAAGGGGAAAAAAAACAAACATTGGTAAAGCTAATACCTGATCTTCTTTTGTGCTGTTTGGGTAATGTATAAGTACCTTTATACAATCCTTTAAGAGAGTAGAGTAGTAAACAAGTTAAAACATACTCAAACAATTAACTGGAGACACAGCTGATGGGAAAAGTAAATAGTTATTTGGTTTGGTGGGAGAGTGGTCGAATTTACGTGCGTGCATTTGCATGATAAAAGCTTCTGTTGCCATCACCATTAAGTAAATTAGGATGGAATACACTGTCAGCTCTATAAAGGACAACCTCAGCGCCTTAGTCGCATTCAAAACTCACATCACGTAGATAATGTGTTATTGCTACTGAGCACTATCCATGCTTCACACTTATAAAACTGCACCAAATAATGAACTGCGCTGCCCGCTAACAAATAATGTATCCTTCATCTCGGAAATATATTGTCTGTGATAGTCCCTTGTCAAGACCAATTTGGGTTTATTACTTTGGAGAAACAAATATGTCTTTCTGCACACAAATCTACAGGCTGGAATATGCTTCAGTAGGTGTGTGTAAGTGTAATTGTAATACAGTTGAAATGATCGCAGAGGGACAGCTTTTCTGAGGTGATGCATTTTCTTGGTTACATCATCCTAATTATCGATATTATTATTATTCCCTTAAGAGCTCTAGAAAAGACGGAACTGATATCACATAAAGATAAAGCATGGCCTCACGGAGCCGGCGCTGGCACAAAAAAAAAGCTTTAATTGCCTTACATACTGTAAATCATTTGTAAAATGTTAATAATAAGAGAGTTATGTGTTATGAAACTCACTACACCCCTCAGTTCATTTAATGTGGGCATTATGTCTATCTGCAGTAGCATTACTGATACACCACGACGCAGGAGATGGCCAGATTCATCTACACAACAAACTTATGAAGGCGTAGGTGACGAGTCGTTACCTGCTTCTCCTCTCAAAGCTTTCTCCACAGCGACGCCCCTCTCCTCCAGCTGCCTCTGCTTTTCCTCCACCTGCTCCAACTGTCTCTGGATGATCTGAACAAACAAGCAGGTTAGAGTCAGTAATGAAATGCACAAATACATAAACACAGTTACATCACAGACAAGTTATGTCACATGGGTGCACAAAATAATAACATCTACCGCTAATTACAGCTGATTTGTGTCACAGGTTTCCGAGGGACGTGGCTGCAGAGGTTACCTCCAACACTCAACTGATGCAACAGTTTACCCTCATTAAAAATAAATGGCTGGAGGCACAGCGGGAACACTGCTAATTGGAACTGTATTGATGTCTACAAGTACGTGAGCCTGTTCTGACGGGCAAATATTATTTCATGAATTTTACCAAAAACTATTAATATTTCATAGTTCTCAGCTCTTTGGCCAACACCTCACTCTCACTAGTTATTGGCAGTGAAGGGGGGGGCAATTATAGAGGGGATGCAGCCTCTTAGGACGTCTGAGAGGAGCACACAGCCTCAACACCAATATTCAACTCAGACGTTCCCATTTACAAATACAGCTTTGGGCAGCCAAGGTGTTCAGCCTTTTGACACACAACATTTAAACTCAAATCACTTCCCAGCGGAGAGTACTCAATTTTAATCACCAGTTCAGCGGAAAGTATCAAAGGAGGTGAAGGACCTGTCAATGAATAACTCTTGTTAAAGGCTCCGTACTTTGAGGCCAAGGCCAAGGAGCCAGGTGAAACAGCACAAATAAAATCTCATTACCACAACTTCTACCTACTTTTGAACTACTGAAGTAAACCAGTGTTGACGGGGACCTACTGTGCTCATTTTCATGTTCATGCTTGTATTTTAGGGTTTCTTTTTTTACCAGAACACGTTTATATGCTTTCATGTTCAATTAACACTTCATTTTCTTCATACTGTTTGTGCTGGAACATGTGTATTCACCCTTTGTCTGAAACCCTTCATTTTGTTTCTGGGTCTGCTGTATCTGCGCTCTCTGCATCCCTGCATCGTCACTGCAGTGACTGTAACAGAGTATAGCCGCAACTTTTACTATAAAAAAAAAAAAATCACCAATTAAGGCTTCTAAACAAAAAATCTGAACAGCCGGACATGTTCCAGTGGTAAGAAATCGGTAAGAAATCATCAACAATGGCAACCATGATTACATTTTTCCCTGACATTAGCATGCAGCTACATGTAGCAGTGCACTTGCAGCTGGGGAATGGCTGTAACAGAGTATAGCTGCTTTTTCTATCATGAAAAAACACATAAAAGCTTCTAAACACAACCGCACATGTTCCAGCAGTAATACGTTCAGAAATCAGGGAAAAATTAGCAACTCCAACAATCAGGATTTCAGTTTCCTCTGACATTAGCATGTAGCTACATGTAGCAGTGTAGGCTACGTGGTGTAAACACTTGCAGTAATGTGCCTGGAGCTGATGACCATGTAAAGAAATCCATCAAGATCTGACGTTAGCTTGTAACTTAAGTAGAAAAATAGTTGGAGACAAAGTATTTCGTGATATAACGTGCAGGGGTCATAGCAAAAAAAAAAAAAAAATCCTAAGCCTGAACATTTTTTCAGGTTGAGGCATGAGGAATGGGGTCGTTGTCATTCCGTTACGTTACGTGCTTTATTGCACGCACAGTGGCTTATGACCAGGGTCTAATTCATGCCGTGATAGGACTTCCTTGTCGCTGCTTGCATACATGAACACAATGTGCAGAAACACGCACCCGGTTCCTTTAAATTTTTGCACCGGCTCCCAAAAGGCTTTCCGTCTATGCCTATCTCTTCTACCCACGGCCAACGCCATTTATTTTTGAGTCCTTTATCGACCATCTGGACGTTTTTCCCGGGTTTCATTAACTTACTTTCAATCTTGATGAGAGTGTCTATGGGATGGGCTCCACTCGATGGCTCTGAACCAACCTACTTCTGTTTGGCTAGTAGCCTAACTTTGGTCTGGTTGGGAGCGAAAGCCATAGGTTGAGAGCGAGAGGTCTCCATTTAAAGCGCTTCTACCAGAGCTAGTCTACTCTCTGCGACGCGTGCATGTATCCCACCCCTGCATATGGTATATGAAAGAATATACAATAAAGCATAATAGATCCCCTTTAATATCAAGGACATATTCTTCTTTTTTTTTTTTTTTTTTTACCGTTAACCCTGAAAGTAGCATCACCATTTTTACAAAGAATCCTTTCATGTTTTTGTTTAATTCAGTAATTTAAATGCTGACTTACTGCAGTTATTCACTGTCATCATCACAAGTACTACTGGCTTCTATCTGCCAGGAATATTGAGTGGGCAATAATTGAAGATAATTTGTTTGAGTGACCCGTGTAAACAAGTTCAAAGTACTTTAAATGGGTTTTACATGTCTTCAAAAGACCCAAATTTAGCTCACAGAGACCCTTTGCCTTTTGTATCCAATGTTAGTGGTGTGTAATGTACAGTAGATACATGAGAAGTGGTCCAATTTATTCATATCTGAGATGACTATGATTGTGTATGATTTCATTTATTGGTTTGACACAGGTTAAGTGATGTAAGGGTAGAATGATGTAACAAATTTAAGTTTGTTTTCTCCACCCCCTTGGACTTCAACTTCCTCCACCGGTGCTGGTCTTTATCAGCACCACACAGCAAGAGGAGCTAAACAAGAAGCACGGTTTGGGTTCTGCAAATAGCCACTAAAAGGAAGCAAAATTTAGGCCAGCTAACCACAGCTCCAGGAGCAGAGACTTTAGCTGTGGCTTAGTGCTGAGTCAGTGGACTGGAAGCCTGACTGCAGAGTTACAACATCAATCACAGTGGATTTCCAAACCAAAGGATGAATTTGGCCGCTCTCCAAGACGGTTGAGTCACATTAGAGTGACCATATGGTACGTGAAAAAAACAAATAAATAACACAGTGACAACAATACTGATGTAGCCTTCCTCTAGTATAACACAAGCACTACCGACATACACTTGGCCCGCTTGATTTTTCAAGTGTTTGACACACATGACGTTAACAATGGTTTGATGGAAAACACCCTCGTCTGACTGTTTGAAAGCTATTCGGCACACAGACATCGTAAGTAAACCAACACATATGCATTAAACCTGCTTTCAACGTCAAAACAAGACTAAGAGCCCGCAGTCGTGCTGGCAGCTCCTTGAGGCTGCACTTAGGCACAGTGGTGCTTTGAGCTTAATGCTTACATCCACATGCTAACATGCTCACAATGACAACTGGCATGTATGTTTGCTCAGTTCACCACACAGGTTTAGCATGTAAGCTTGCTGCCATTTGCTTATTAGCACTAAACATATATTTAAAGCTACAGTTGGTAACCTTTATGAACTTTTTTGTCATATTTGATGCAACTGTCACTGCATCCACACGGACGTACATGAGACAGATAATCTGTGAAAAAATCATGACCCTAATCCTAGTCATTTTGCTTCCAGTTTTGCTTCCTGTAGAGGCTGCTACCTAGTTCAGAGGGAGAGAATAAGGGCGATGGGCTGACAGCTGATTGCTCTTGCCGTCATTCGAAACAGCACTGAAGGACCGTCTCCGCGAGCCCGCTCTCCTCTTTGACAGTTTGACCACAGTCCACGAGCAGTTATTGACATGACATATAGCTGTGGCTATATAATGATCCACCCAAGAGCTGCAGAGACATTTCACTCAAACCCACAAATGTCCACCTCACAATGGTGATGGAGGAGAGGTCAGGGGATCACCAAAAGGTCAGTTACCTGAGCTCTGTGCAGTCTCTTGAGTTCCTCCTGCTTGGCTTGTCGTCGTGCTGCTTTCTGGACCCTCCGTGTCAGCTTGGCATTCAGCTCCTCCTCTGTGTAGGTTTTCTGGTGTAATAACAATAACACATGGGTCAGAGAGGTCTCACCAACAAGCTGCTAATTTGTGGAGTTGACTCCATGGGGCCCTGGCCCTTCAGAAAAACTGAACAGGAGAGGAGGGGAAACTGATTAGGTCTCATAGAAGGTGAAGGACAACACTGACTACTACAATGTAATCTATCCTGGGATACTCCAAACTTTACTACACAGCATCTACACAGTAAACACTACCTACGGGCTTTTTTAAGACCTTTAAATTGTAATCTCAAGGTATGTTAACATGAAACAGCTCTCACATTTGCAATCCTTCACATTATGAAAACTTTTATAACTTTAGGCAATAGCACAGTATGTGAATAAGCAGGGGTGTTCCCCCTTTTAGCTGACTTGTGAGGACATAAAAAGCTGGCACACATCAGGAGCAAGAGAGAACAGCACTGAAGGAAAACGTCAAAGTTATTCCAGTATCCAGACTGGAGTAAAAACAGTGCCACAGTGACAGATAGGCAGGTTAATTTCATACCAGTCAGAGAGGAACCGACCCTGATATCAAGAAATGCAGAGGTATCATTGTGACCAGAAAAGTGAGTGCAATTGGAAAAAAGTCGCGTTTTAACAGAGCGGAGATCCAGCAGTGAGTGAGCGCGCGCTGCGGCCCGACTTGTCACATGCATCCAGAGAGGACAGTTAGTTTGAGGCCAGATGCACATGAGGTGTTATGACAGTAAACTGGCACATGCGCTGAGGGGTGGGGGTTCAGGGGTGGTGGTGGGGGGGGGGGGGGGGGGGTAAACAAAGCGAAT
>JAPZEB010000023.1:3447615-3472140 GCA_029783705.1 Chaetodon striatus | reverse complement strand
CTGTCGAAATTCGCGCACTACTCCAATAAGTACACAGTGCACATAGTATACTACATGGAAGTGTACTAACGGAAGTATGTGATTTAAGACACAGCATTTGTCTCTTGGTAGTTTTTCTCTTGAATAATTGGTCCAAAAGGTAAAAATCAAAGATGTTTTGACTCGTAAGACCCATCCCCAGAGACGCAGCAAGCAATCGAGCTTGTGTGTGCATGTATTAAGACAACAAAGCAAGAAAGAACTGGAGAAATTGTCCAAAATACAGTGAGTCTATGTCACATTTCCCGTTTTCAATAGCCACGCAAGTCTCCCTTTGTCCATTTACTGTCCATTTTTGATTCTCTTACCATTTAGTTTTACTGCTGTGCTGCTGCTAGTTCTACCAGTATGAGTTCTTACTGGCATGCTGCCGTCTTACAATCACTAGTTTAGCCTAACGATGTACGCTGACCTGAACTAGTAGCACCAACAACGTACTGGCGATACATGGATGGTTCTGGTGTCCACTCTCAAAAAGGTAAAGTTGACCAACAGCCCAAGTCTCTCAAAACCTTGTGTTCCTTTATCAACCTAATATATCTGAATGTGAAACTGATAATCAGCTTTAAAATAGGGAGATTTCACCTGTGGTCTAGGAGGCTTGCCCTCAAAATGACAGGCAAGCTGCTCAGCCCTCTCCTGAATGCTAAGCACATATATGGGCATTTCATCATCAGAATGCAGACGCTTTGCTGACTCCTGCAGAGAAATAGATGATTCAATCACAAAAGGGGTGCACAAAAGGGAAAATGCACTTATTCTTTGCCTTTTTAGTAGTTTCCAAAACAACCCCCTTTTCCAAAAAGCTTGTCATTGCGGTAAAGACCACAGATGGTTTGTAAGCCATTGTTTTCATAGTTCCAGCTGTCAGCCTTTAATTCAAGCAGTATTGTAAGCCCATGTGGGTAAACGATGAAAGCAATGCCCTGCAGTTAGTGACGCTATCTAGCAGACATACCTAGCAAAACAACAGACTACACTTGAGATAAATAAACAGGAACTGAACAAGCCGGAGAGAGCCTTCAAGTAAGGTTTTGCTCTCAAAAGTAAAAAACTTCCATAACAAGCTGTTTTCTCAGAGAGCGATGTGTTAGAGTTTCAGTCCACAGCACCAAAACCTAACCTTTCTGGAAGAGTCAGGGGAGGATAGTGGTGAACCAGGACCCTCGGTCAGACCGCGGGACAAGTGCCACTGCTCTAAAAAGAAACGGGACGGCTTTTTCTTAGGCTCCAGGGGGGAAGAGAGGAATGGTTGAAAGAGGGAATTAGACTTAGGATGATGTGCGTATGCACACCAAACAGCCTGACCTTTCCATGCAGCGCACGCTAAGAAATGTATCAAATAAAACATAACGACTCAACATTGGAAACCATAATTTCATAAAATGTCCATGCACGGTGTTCACCTTTAGTGGCCTGTCAGGTTTGCCCTTAAACTTGGAGATTAGGCGGTCGGCCCTCTCCTGTATACCAGGTATGTGAATGGGTCTTGGGTCGGTCATGTGCGGCAGCTGTGACTCCTGCCAAGGAAGCTCTATTGAGACTTGATGATGACTTTGGGAGTGGCTTATATAAAGAACAGCCTGATTTGTTCCATAAAGAAACCTGTTTACATCCACTGAACCGTTATCACAGTAAGAAAAACCAACAGTAGTGACACGCTGAACACACATCCATGCAATCACTCATGTACTCTACCCCGTATTTCAGAGGCATCTCGTAGTATTCGAGCTCCTCTTCCTCTGGACTTCTACGCAAATGCTTGAAGGCAGAAATGAGCACACACATACTGTATTAGCACTTTGGTTTGCAACGGGCATAAACAGACTCCAGCAAAAGGAGTTGTTGACTATCATGTTGGCGAACAGCTTGTTACGCAGGATCTGACAGTGCCTGACAATAAGTTACAACTACCCATGGTCCCCTGAGTCTACATTTATTTACATGCCTTCACATCCCAACAACATACCCTTCAGCATGAAAACAAGCAGCTCCTCTGATAATGACACACACACTACCCACTCACAGGGAAGTAAACAAGACTGTAACCTCTCTAGGAAGTTTATTTGGGGAAATGCAGCTTTTTGTGTTGCTGAAATCAAATCACAGGTACGGCGGACATAAATAGAGAGGATGCTTTCAGGGGACAAAAAGCGGAGAGGGGGGTAAAAGGGACACGAGATGGGTTTGCCGTGGATTGGCGGCAGAGATAGACAGACACAAACAAACAGATACAGCAGACTGTGTGTCACCTCTGAGTGAAGAGAGAGCGAGGAAGTGGAGGAGGAAGAAGGGAGCAGAATGGTTTTCTTTGGGCAGCTCCGAGCGCCCGAGGTGGACAGTTGGTCCGCAACGCTTCTGGCCTTCAGAGATGAGGGACAGGAACAGCAGATTCAGCAGAAGATGATGAGAGTGATGATGAAATTGATGAGCTATTGCTGAGAGTGAATATGCATCATACTCCTTGTTGCCGTCATTCATATCAGCATGGTTCATTTTAATGCTTTAAAAGCTTTTAAAACTAAGAAGGGAAAATAAATGCATCTGCACAAATTTAGTAATGCATTTGGTTATTAGAATTAGTGTGGTGTCCAGCTAGACTTGCTTAGGTTCACTTAGATTACAAGCATTGTTAGCATTACCTGACACACGAGCACACGCACTTCCATTAATACCCCTGGTAAAAAGACCACCGTCAAAGTGTATATGGCAAAATAAGACACTTATGAATACAGTAAAATGGCTGCCAACAATAAAAAAAATTCTAAAAGGGGAAATAAAGCCCTGGTGCTGTAATTAACCTTGAAAAAAAGTTTTAAGACTAGTGTATAAGAAGTTTTCCAATATAAAAAATGACCACTGACTATAAGAGCGGCTGAAAAAGTTCTATCCTAAACACTTTGTGTAGAGAAGTGCTTAGGATTATCAAGATTATTTCCAGTCTTTACAATTGACTAAGCTAATTTACTCAGCAGTGAGAGACTTACTGTGCAGTGAGAGGACATTAAAGAACAGCAGTGAATTAAATCCATTTAAAGAGGAGGAGAGTTTGAAGCTTTAAATCAATGTCTGTGAGGTGAATGCTTAATCTAGTGACAAGACAAAATAAAAGACAACTTTCTAAGCATCAGCAGGAGAAAACTGGCACTGTGCAGACTCATTATTCGCATGAGGGAACAGTAAAGCAGGATGACGACCAGGCAGGCCAGCTGGCCACAGCTGGTCTTCTACTGAGGCTGGGGGAGTGGATGCAGCACTGGATCGCACGTCACAGTAAAGTACATTTCGACACACCTACAAGTCGGGTTGGTGGCTAACAGAAAAGCAAGCTGAAAGGGAAACTTGGCATTTTTAAACCTGGACTCTAATGGAGACAGCAATTTTTGGTCCAGTATCAAGTGAGACTGCAGCAGCCGTAGCTGTGAAACAGGCTGCATCGTAATCACAATGACATCGTCAATTAAAAGTGTTGTCACTGGTCTTTGCCCACAAATTTGAATCTGTTTCTATGCAGTCACCAAATCATGTTTCATTTTATATTTGTAACACATAGCTGTTGACAACAGAGTTCCCACACTGTCAAGTTCAAGGACTTTTCCAGGCACCAATTCCCTCAAATTCAAGAACCCAACACGGCATAGTCTGAGACGTGGATCAAAGTTAATTACTACACTGAGAATTTTAAAATGCAAACTAGCAGGCTTTACAGAAGCCCCCAGACAACAATTAAAAAGAGAGAGAGGCTTGAATGTGTGAACGTTTCTAAATTGTGCGGTGTAGGTGGTGGCAGGTGGCGCCTGAGACAGCGACACAACTGTGGGAGACACAAATGCAGACAGTGGAATGTAGCCTTTATACTAATGTTAAGTAAGAAAGATATCAAAGGAACTTCCACGTCTATACTCACATTTACAAACTTTCAAGAATTGCAAGGACCTGTGGAAACCCTGCGACAAGGTTTTGGAGTGATAAACACACCCCATTTTCCCCATTTGTGATTGAGCTGCTCAGTTCTTATTTGCTCTCAGTGTTCTCACGGCTCTTGTTGTTCTATAATGAGCTGTTGTCTGTCTGGCTTGCTGAGGCTACCTTCCCTTCCCCTTGCTTCTGGATCAGAAAGCCAATCCATACCATCTGTAGAGGACGTGAATCTGGACTTAATGGGATGTGAAGGGAGTTGGAGGACTACCAGGCCAGCGTAGCTACCCATACCTGCTCCCCTCTGTTGGGCAGCGTCTGACACTTGATCATTTCTTTGTAGCGAATGCTCAGCTGCTCCTGCTGCTGTGTGCGTCTCTGAACCAGGACAGGAGAAGCAAGTAGGAGAGACCATGAAGGTGGCGCACGTAAACACACACACACACACATACACAAAGCTAGCCTATTTAATTGAGAAGCTACAAAGAAATCAGGTAGTTTGTTAACCACACAACAAGACATATTGGGTTAATTCCTCCAAACCTCATACAACAGATCTGCACACTATCTAAAGAGAAGGTGAAGCTCAGACTAGTACAGGTCAGCACAAAGCAGCTTTCCCCACTATGGCACACCACGGGGACATATGGTTAGAAGGTCAGCCTAGTCGTTAGTCTCTACAGGGATGAGGTGGGGCGGTTCCACTCTTTACCTTTCTCCATGCTGGGGCAGGCGCCAGCTGCACTGGCTCATTCACAGGGGACTGGGGCAGGGTAAGGGGCAAAAGTTGGTCCAGATTGGGCAGAGATTCCCCCTTTGTGGTCAGATAAAGATGAGGGACAGCGAGTGTGGCCAGTAAGAGGCCCAAATAAACATGCAAGGCATCATGAAATGAGGAGAGAGAAAAACAGACAGAAGGAAGTGAATCATGGGAGGGTGGAGTCACAATGGTTGGAAAAGATGTGATCATAACTAATGAGGAAGTGACAGAGAGTCATAAGGAGATCATGCTGAGAGAGCTGTACAGTATTCATGATAGCACTTAGAGATATTAAACAGTAAATCAGGCATGCAGAGTGTACATGAATAATAGATGGAAGGAGAGGAAATATACAATTGTGTGCATAAAGTATCTTTAGCCGAGCAACTGCTCCACCAGTCAGCCCACATAAATCATCAAAGCCTTCAAGTTTTGTAAGTTTTGTAATAACATAATCATACAATCAGCTATTTTCATAGATGTCTGGCAGCCAAGCGATACACAAGCAGGAGCTTTATATCAAAAAAACACATCAAATAAGAAGCGGCCTTCCAAGACACACAGTAACAAGACATTTTCTCAAACAGCAACAGCTGAGAGTTGTCTTTCTCTCCATCAACAATACCGTCTAGTGTTCCCGTTGCCCACTCCTCCCTCCCACTCTCAGCGGCGAGCAAACCAAAGCTCTGCGAACCAATTCACCCGAGCCCCCCGAGCTCAGTCAGCATTGTGAGGCCGGCCTACATGACCCAGGAACAATACCCAGCCTGACCAATATTAGCATTCTGGACCTCAACTCATTAATACAGTGGCCTACAGCTCGTCAATCATGAGACCAGAGGCCCTGTCACACAGCAGGGAAATCTATATGATCATCAAAATATTCATTCTAAGGACAAACAAACCACAATGCAAAAATAACCTGAACTCCTACAACGTCTAGACAGTCTGACCATCCATTCCTTGTTACTCAATATTTTTTCAGTTGTGATACAGCAAAACGAGCCACATGACTTTCTCCGTACCTGTCGTTTAAGTCCCGTAGGCTGCGGAGCGTTCTCCTCAAACTTGGCGAGCAGCTGGGTGGCCATGACTTTGACTTTGTTGTGGTTCCCTGCAGCGCTGGAGTCCATTTTTCTCTCCGTCAGGATGGCTGGGACAGACGGCCTGTCGTCACGGCCGATCCTGGATACCTCCTCCTGTGAGAGAGTGGGAAAACAGTAAAACCAGCTTGCCTGCTGCTGTCAGTCCAGTGGGAGTAATTAGTCTGTTCTGGTCGGATAGGCTGCTCAAACAATGATCAAAAACTCAACATCTGAGACGCTTTGTTGTCACAACTACTCACATCTTCAGACTGGCTGGTTTTCCTTCTCTTCCCCAAACCGTCCACGTCCTTCTCTTTTTTGTCCTGTTGATGACACATCACAACTTATTTTTACTCCTACTATGACAATGAACTGATGTGCCTTCACTGATGTTTGAAGAAGGATCAATGGATACCAACAGGTAGACACTGACCTTCGGATTTCGTTTCCTGGATATGGCTATGCTCTGACCAAGTTTGCTGAGGAAGGATATGGGAGATTTGGTGCTGGATATCAGCGCTGCCTTCTCCTCAGGACTCAAGTTGTGGTTGTCTGAACAGAAATCCACAAAAAAAAGAAAGATTAAGAGCATAACAAGGCGTTTTAAATCCTCTCAGTATTATGGGTAATCATGATTTAAAAACATCTGTCAGAAGACAACTCTTCTGTAATTACAGACACCTCCCAAAACCAGATTACAGAAGCAGCAGCTTGACTGCATCACCCCCACTCACCTCCAGGTGGCACTGTGTCCTTAAACATCTCATAGAACTGGCTGAGGTACATGACCATGGAGAGTTTGTCTGGCTCTACCACAGAAGACATCTCCTTGCCAGTCATGCAGGGCGAGATGCCAAATTCCCTCTCCGCCACGTCGAAACCCAACTGGTTGTTCTTCTCATGGTCTCGTTCATCCAGGGAATCAAAGTCACTGAGGGCAGGAGGGAGATGGAGACAGAGAGCAGAAGGGAGAATGAGATGGGTCAGATACATGCAAGATAAGGGAATCAAAAAGGTGATCATACACATTCATCTAAAAAAATCTTAAATCTATTCTGCTCCTGTTAATGTTAACACACACACACACAGGCTACACTCTCAACACTAAATTCTGCATATTTTTGACAATCAGACTGGACTGTAATTTTTGGTTTTATGAGTGTAATCTGAAGGTTAAAATTATATCAATGTTTGACAGTAGGAAAAAATATTATTGCACTGGCACTCTCCCTTGATTGTCACATTGAAACCTGACCTACTTTGTGTATTAGCTCATTGAGAGGTGATGATAGCTCATTTGAACCCCAATACTTTGTAACACATCATATAAAATGTGTTTAAATATTCTTACAAAGTGCAGTAACAGCTATTCAAGTGTACTTCGAGTGTACAGAGGTGTGATTTTTTTTGGCCACTTGGGGGCGGCAGAAACAAGCTGTAAACACAACACTTCCACAGTGTCACCCAGTTGGCAAATAAACAGCTGTTTATTTACAAATCACAGTAAAACATTATCATTAATTATTTATTTTGAGTCATGTTTCTGGACAAAGAAAACAGTGTAAAATGTCAATCAGTGTTTTCCAAAGCCCAAGTAGATGCCCTCAGGTAAAGACAACAGAAAATATTCACATTTAAGGCAAATAATTTAGCCTTTTCTTTTCTTATTACTCACCAGATTCGTTGGGGATTAATTTAACAGTTGAAAACTAATTGATTAATTGTCGCGGTTCTACAACTGACGATGTAAGCTTGGTTTTTCTCTCTACAAACTCCGATATCCTCCAATATCGAGATCTTTAGATGCTAAATGCTCCACTGTGTTCACCAGCTTATCACTAAATTTTGTCTGTCGTGGCTAGAAACAATGCTGTGAGTGGTTAGAGTCCAACAAGACAGTTATGGTGCACACTGTAAAACAAAAACAATGAACTGACAGACATTTTAAATCTCAGCAGAGCTAAGAGAAACTGTAGAGTCGGGTGGTGACTGTGGGTTTGCCACTACATTACACATTCATTTAGCCATTGTTAATATCACATTAATGATTGCTGCGGCTTTGAATTCCTTTAATAGAATCTGAATATTATGATTGGTTATCTCCTTATTTGCAACGTGATTTGAAAGAAAGATCTGCTCAATAACTTTGAGACAGCTGCTGAGTCTACTTGCACACAACATCAGTGAAGAACGTACCAATTATCCGTCTCATATTGTGATGAATCAGCAAAAAACAGGGAGTTGTTGTATCTTTATTTTCTGACCACAACTATCCAGCAGCTTTGAATATAATGGAAATTAACTGACACTGAGCCCGCCTGCATCAAACACTAATGAAGAAGCATTTCTGTACAGCGGGCTACTCTTCGTGTTGTGGAAAGCATTACCGTAAAAGTCATTATACTGCAGCTGAAAATACCATTAAGATGAGTCATCAATACATCTCAACTGCACATGCAGTCCATTTAAAAGCATTAGCACTGGAGCATCACATCAGGCACAGAATGGACCCCTCACTCAACCCCTCTTTACCATCCGTCTTGTATATGCATACACGTGGACGCGGTTTTCCCCAAGGTACCTCCACTCATCACTCTCCCTCGCCTCCTCCCGTCATCAGGCCTCTTAAAGGCAGCAGAGCACAACTGCTGCACTGCTTGGTAAAGGTCAGGCAGAACACAGACACTAATAGCTTATAATGTTAATTGCCACGTTGCCTCCAGAGGGCAACAAACTACATTAGGCGATGCGGATGGAGACTGTGTTGTTTATAGTGTGTGTAAGTGTAAGGAGAGTGTTTATGTGTGTGTGTCTGTGTGCGTGGGA
This sequence comes from Chaetodon striatus, assembly GCA_029783705.1. Classification (NCBI taxonomy): domain Eukaryota; kingdom Metazoa; phylum Chordata; class Actinopteri; order Chaetodontiformes; family Chaetodontidae; genus Chaetodon; species Chaetodon striatus. The sequence goes on along the minus strand of JAPZEB010000023.1, from coordinate 3,463,512 downwards.
GGGGAAGCCGGGATATGAGGAGGGACCCAGAGAGGCCATTATGACTGGTAGCTGTCACCTCATTTATAGTGATGTACTGCTCAATAGCATGGTCCCAACCACACAGTAAACATCATTTGCAACCAACAAACTCGCATAAACACAGCAGGCCAGTCGTTCCAGGCGCAGCAGCTGTTTTAACCCTTTCACTCTGACCATTAAAGGGACACACTTGGCACAACAAGGACGCAAATATTTTCCTACAGAACAACTTCGCCATCTGTAAAAATCTGGGCTTATTGCGGCATGCGCTCTGCGTGTATTCCTCTCAGATACTCACATCAGATCCGGTCTGTATCGGTCAATGAGGGCGCACAGGGCCAAGCCGCTCTTCCAAGACATGGTAAGGTCCGTTACGTTGACATTCCTGTATCCCTCCGTTTGTCTCTGGCACCAGTTCAGAAGCTTACTGGATCGAGCTATGGATTCTGGTGCGGCAGGAAGAGAAAATTAAAGGCTTGGCGGGAAAGCAGCAGGTTGAACAGTATGTGGATTCCACATGGAAAGAAATATAAACTGTGTCTGGGCAGCACTACACATCTCTTGCTGAGCAATCTCATGGCCTTGGTCAGGCAAGGCTGAGCATAGCATCATAAAGTTTTGTCATCCATGGCGTCATCATCCATGTTAGTACCGCTTTTAACCAGCCAACGAGGAAGTATTATGAACTGTGAGAAATTTTTAAAGAAGAAAAAGGATGCAAATGAGGGGTTAGGAGAGGATGCAGAGCTCACAGGAAATCTTTAAAACAGCTAGAATGGACATTAAATGTTGAATAAAACCAGGGAGTTTGAATGAGAGTATCATACCTAGTTAGTACACGCAGAAATAATGTCAGAGGCTGCGATCAGTCCATTAACACTTCCATCATTCCATTATTTATTTTTCAGTATTCAGTCATGAGTGTGTAGCAGCTTGACTTTCAGACTGTTAAAACTATTAGGAATAAAATCCCTGAAAAGCAACACCATGCATTTGGACTTCATGTTACCTTGCAACTGCTTGTCAAGCAGGCAATTGTCTAGAGTGAAAATAGTTCATTGTTACATTTCAGCAACAGTGATTGCAGCAAAAATCCTACACTCAGCACATCAAAGAATGTTCCACTACTAACAGTTTATAGTCTCTTAATAAGGCATGTGAAAGATACAAACCATTCCTGCCCAACTTGGGTGTCGACGAGTTGATCACGTTTTCGAATTCGATGCGGATTTCCCTGGTTTCCCCCGTGTCGCAGAGGTGCCTCACCTGCAACATACACATCATTATTACATATCTGAACTTCAAGAGATGTTCTGATACCATTCCTTCCTTCCCAATACTGATTCCAATACCTGAACTTGCAAAGTAATGATCCGATACCATTGCTTTAAAAAATACTGAACTGCAGTGTACTACTAAACCTGTATAGATGTCAAACAACAACTTGGTGCGTAGGCTACTGTTTTAGAGTGAAGAAAAGAAGAATTATATTGTAGGAAATCTGCCGTTTTATTTGGTGTGTGAAACTACTTTTGTGTTTTTTAAAGAATTACATGGTATCGGATCGCTGCCGACACCCGATCCAGCATCTTAGGCAGTATCAGAGGTATATACTGGTATCGAAGGAACTCTATGAAATTCCAAACATACTGTATTAATGCTGATCAAAGATGGCCGCTGACATGTGTTGGCTCTCACACTCACCTGGCTGGGCTTGAGGAAGTTAAGGCTAATGTTGGGGTAACGTGTGGTTGGATCCACGCTGTACTGACTGAAGTTCTTACTGACGTTCTCTGGTGTGGTTTGAGGCAGGAGGCGGTATATACTCTCCCTAAAGTGAAGATGAAAACATTAAATATATTTCTAAGTACAATATATGCAGAGTGTTAAAGCCTTTACACATGTGGGACATTTCTTTGTGTGCGAGTAATTCGAAGGTCAGTATAGTTTTTTAAACTGATGCTTGGAAAGTACTTTCACAAAGAGTGCAAGCGTTACATGGCGGAAAGGCAATTTATTTATTTATTTATATACATATTTTTCAGAACAAGGTCGATTATTCTGAGCTCTCGCACCGTAAATAAAGGCACAGGGTGTCGAGAGATATGACAAAGTTAAATTTAAGAATATATGTATAAAGATGTGTGTGTGTGTGTGACATAAGTGTAAGTACTCTTTCCAAGTAAACACACTAATGTCAGTTCAAAATGAACAGTAAGGAAAAATGACAACAATTAGGTAAGTTTAAGTTTAATGTGTTTAATATAAAAAGGAAATAAAATCTCATTGCTGTCATACATTTTATTTATTATTACAATATTCAGAGAAATACCACGGGTCTGCCCAATGAATATAAATAGTTATTGGAGAAATTTCCAAGGCAATGTGACCAAAAATATTTAAGACAATTTACGACTTTTTAAGGCCTTATATTCAGAAAACTTAAAGGACCTGTAGACACCCTGAGGCACCAGCTAATCAGGTTGTGTCAAACAAACGTAACATGTCACAAAGTCGCATCGCCACCAGTATGACTAGTTTTGAAGCAGGTGAGTATTTCGCATTTTTGTGTTGTTTATTTGTCACAGCCCCGGTGCTTAAAGGCCTTTATGGTCGGGAGGAAAATATATACGGAGGAACAACAGCCACAGAAAACACATTAGCCTATTATTAAAACAGCTACAGTCACATTCCATTCTGTTCTAATGAGAACATCTTATCCCATTAGTACTAGCAGAGGTGGGACTGATGCTTGCAATCACATACAGGCACATTTCCTAGTAAAGCACTTAGAGATAAAAGGGTGTGTTTGAGGAGAGAGAATATGTGTGTGTGTGTATGTGTGGCTGTGTTCCCGTGTGTTTGCGAATGTAAGTACAAGAGCAGGGTGAGTCTCTGTGTTCAGTGTTTCAACACCCTCACCTCTCAGCCAGAACCTCAAGAGGAGTTTTTCCCTGAGCCCAGCTCCTCACCATCCAGCCTGAGTCCATTGCTGCCAGGAAACCTCGGGCGATGCCAGTGCCCATGGGCCAGAAGGGCTGGAGACAACAGCCATTATCACATTAAACAACCAAATATGAAGAAGGATATTTAAAAAATGGGTAAAGCTGTGAGGCAAGATCTAAAGATCTAAACAACTTCAGGTGTACAGTGAAGCGTAGTCTTCGCGGAGAACTTTAAAAACTTCTGCCGTCTCACTCACCTCCAACAGGCTGTCGCCCACCAGCGCCACCAGGAGCTTGTGGCCATTGCGTTGGCGCACCATGGCTGCGTTCTCCGAGGCGTACATGCAGGTGAAGTCGAACATGGCTACGTCTGGCTGGCCGTAGTGGTTGATGGCAAAGTCCAGCGTGGGCAGCTGGTGGTTTGTGGAGAAATCAGCGGCCTCGCGGGCGTAAGACAGCAGGGCAGCCTGGTCCACATTAGCCCTGGACAGCAGCATCTCTGTGTCTGCATAGTCCTGCAGGAGAGATAAGAGAGATAAGATAAGAAGTGGCATTTAGATGAAACCTGATAAAAGCAAAGAGATGTCCAAGGAAATGTGATGAAACAGTTACACCTTGAACAATCTGCACTTCAGGCACAAGCAACAGAGTCTCAAAACTAAACCTAGCCATGATGCAAGACTTACTCAGCATATAAAGACACTGGGCGGCAGCTACATACCAAAACTGTAGACAAGGAACAACAATTGTTGCACTCACAGAGAAAAACTTACACTGAATATAAAAAAGACCACTTACACCTGGTTTCAGCACGCAAATTTGTGTGCTGACAGGTTATCTGATTAAGGGAAAACACCTTATTAAAAAGGTGCAAAAGCATGCAGAACACTTTGCAGTCACATGGACCACACTCTACTTAGAGTTGGTTTGGCTCGCACTGTGATCTAATCTCAGCCAGGTGTTTCTGCAATCTGTAAACCTCGGCCACATTATTTAGGAAAACATTTCATGCACATATCCTGCAAGGTCACCTGAATACACCCATTCTTGACATCCCGAGTAAACCCTGAAAAAAGCTGCATACTCTATACATGAAGATATCAAACGATAAAGCAGCACTGCTGTAAAACAGAGTTGTTCCAATAATGATGACGCAACGCTCCAATACCACTATACCTGATGGAAAGAAGAGCCAAAGTGATACTTACATCAGAAATGGGAGTCTCTAGCTACCTCACGATTCCATTCAGTTCCAATACAGGGGGCCACGATGTAACTGAGGATTACTGATGCATCTTGATGCATCAAATATTTGATTTCATTTGATTATTTTTCTCACTGTGTGACTACTTGCTTCCGTTAAATCATAGCGTATTTGTAATGATCCATAATTTAAATGAACAGATGAACTTTCTTATTCTTAACTTTCCTTATCTTTCCTCAATACAAGAGTAGATAAAATGGAAACATGAGGTTTGTCTACGTATGTTACATTCACCATTGAGTTGGTTCAGCTATTAGGAACGAACAAAACTGTTATGTGATGTTGAGAATCAGGTTTTAAATTCCTGATATTGATTTGTCTGCATAAAGACATCATCCTTTCAAAAGAAAATCGAGAAACATTTAAGAATCAGTGAAGTTATTTTAGGTATTCTACTGTATGTGCAAGGGCAAATAAAACCTCAGAAAATAACTAACCATAAAGACAGCAGTGTAATAATTTTTTGCGACAGTGGTACGTGACATTTGGCAGTAGTGACAATGTGTAAACTTCGGGAACAATTTGAAGTTGACAGCCCCTTTAGGACTTCACTGTGCCACAAAGAGGTACAAGCACTTGCAGTGGAATGAACTGTGCAGTTCACAAGTCTCTCCAACATGTAGCGTCAAATCACTGCATGCTTTCAAAGTGACATGTTTTCACAGAGGGCGGTGAGAGGCACATTCTTCCATCTTCGGGCTCCCTGGCTGCGCAATGCCAGGCTGGCGGTGGAGGTGATGTTGGGTGAGGGGGAAGGACAGGGTAGCGGAGGATATGAATGAGGGCTGTTTTCTGATTTGCAGCGCTGGCTGGAACTGCGCAGACCCGGCGCTCTCCTACCATCGCTACCACCCTTCCTCTATGCCTTTCCAAGGGGCAGGACAAAGTCAATTACATTGCTATAAAAGGATCTGTCTAGGACTCTGTATTAAAAGGGAACTTCCAGAAGTTACTACACCAGTAAGTTATGACTTTTCATTAACACATGCCTTCATACTCCAAATCCCCTCAGGCCTCAGACCTCAGTTTATACCAAAACCTCATTAATGTCATCAGCTCACCATGAAAACATACACAGACTTGTTCTCACATCTAAAAGCATCTGAAGAACAATTATGACTGTGACTGGGTTTGCACAAACGCTAATTTACGGGACTTTTAAGGCCTTGTCGAATCCAAAAAGCCACCACACAAACACAGCATACGTTCAGTTATATTTGTACATGAAGACAGACATATAAAAAGGCCTTTCCTGTTTCCTGTGGAAAGCAGCCAGGGAAAGGAAACTACCGTGTACAGTGAGGACACAAACACTCAGTAAGTGTGCTTGAGTTGGCAGTTTGTTCCTGAACACTGTTGGCTTGGTTAGACCATTAGGCTGATACTGGGCAGAAACAGAAAGAGCATAAAAGACTCATAGAATGAAAGTGAGGTGAAAAGAAAAGAGAGAAACAGACTTCTGATTTTGTCAGCCTGTGCGTGCGTAAAGCCTTTATGTCGACTACAAAAAGATAGATTGAGATGCAACAGTTTTTAAACGCACACAGACACCCAGCACATCGAGCTGAGATCTGGTCTTTGATCACTCACATTCAGAATGACTCCTTTCTCCAGCAGGCTCTGTTTTTTGGCAGTCATCACAAAGTAGTGCGTGTCATCCTTGTAGTAGACAATGTTTTCCAGGTCAATACCTAAAAAGCACAAGAGAAGAGACGTATTGTTATATAGCAAATACAATTGGTTTCCTTATGCCATGGTTGGCTGTCATGTCGTCATTAGAGGAGCAATTACCCGACTCAGAGCACATAACCAAAGCCCCGGGGACATTGCCATGTCAGCAATAAACTGTGGCAGGCTTGGCATCGGACCTAATGTTAAGCATTTTAATTGGATGAGCTGAAAAATTCAGAAATGTGATCCAAGGACAAGATGATTTCTCTTGTTTACCTCGATTTCCACTGCTCCCTGGAACCACTATTTTTCCATGCTGTATCCCCAAGTGTTGCGTCTTACAATAACATAAAGTTCCTAAAGCAATGCGGTAAAACGGAGCCATGACAGACCTGTTGCTTCTCTGAGGTCTTGAAAGAACTTCTGGTTGAAGATGAAGGCCACCCCGCTGATCTCTTCAACCTTTGCCTCCGCTGTCGTGTTCCTGTTAATGAAGTTTGCAGTGATGGCGATGGCAAGCTTGCCCCGGAACTCCTTGCGCCGAAACCCTAGAGGAAATCACAAGAGGAAGAGGAAGGCTTTCAAGGTCAGGAATCAGAGGGCACAGACCTGTGACACCATAAATCCAAAAACAAAGAGTAAAGCCAAACACTCATGTGCTCATGTTTGCTTTGATGTCAAACTGCACACTGTAACGTTATAAATGCAACCAGATGCTCTGCATCATGACAATGTAAACAGATTTCTAGTTTTTCAAGCCGTGTGATTGCAGTTCATAGTTGTCCCATAGGGAGCCTGCTGCTTCCCTTCATTGATGCTGCAGTCAGTAGTACAGAGAGGGGTCATGGTACTCAACTCCACAGGGGTTCCTGATGCCAGTGTGGCTGTGTGTGAGGCCCCAACACTCATAGAGGAAACAGACAGCCAATTCAACAATTCCTATTCTGCTCTGCTGGGACAGCCGTCAGAAACGCTCTTTGGACATAGCAGCCAGACACAAACAAACACACACATACACAGATGTGCACAAATGTTCATTCATACACGAGGAACGGAGTGAGGTCAGGCACCCGACCGCAGCTGTACACAAGTGAGATCATAATCGTTGTGACTAACCTCCAAGTCGGCTCAGAAAAAACAAATAGTGCTGTTTGTGCTTCGCCTTGTTTAGTCAAGGGGAAAACAGCATTGCTAATGCATTTCACCCAGTCAGTGCATGTGGACTTGCCTGGTAGCGTGTTTCTCCTTCCATCTGCTCCAATGATGACATCAAACTCCAGCTCGTTGACAGGGTGCGTCCTGGGGTGGACCTCAGCCCTCCAGCCTATCCCTGAGAAAACATAGCATGTGTAATCAGACAGAAATGTATCAACAGAGCCAGCTTAGAGCCTCTGACAGACTCAACACATGTTCTGTTTCCATTCATTTTTCTTCAGCTTGTCTTCTAGTCGTTTGACTCACTTACTTTCAGTCTCTTGATCTTCGGGGGGCTCAATAAGACCCTTGAACTCCACGTTGACATGGATCTCAATGCCCAGCAGGAGAGCCACTTTGAGCAGCATCAGCTGAAGCTGACGAATACCTACAATAAAATACAAATGTGAATGAACTACAAAACCCATGAATGCGTCCATCCAAATACATACAACACATAAAAATTGCTTCTTACAAGCGAATATGCCATGTGCAGTATATTGGTAGTGTATGCACAGGAGAGCAAAACATGTCAAGTGTACTCACTGATATGATCAATAGCACCAGCACAGAACTTTCCATAGAACTTCTTGGCCCCGAGGCCCCTGAGGTCCTGGATGGTGAAGGGCCAGAGATGTAGCACATTGTTCCTGGAGAAGGCATCTCTCTTCTCCAGCAGCACCACTTTGGCCCCTAGAAAAGCCAACTCGATGGCTGTACGTAAGCCGCATGGTCCCGCACCAATGATGAGACACTAAATACAGGGAGACGCAGGTATTATAGACAAGCTATAAGAAAGCTGTCAACCATACACAAGGAAATCCAAAGTCAGGACAACAGAGCCACTGCTCATCTTTTGCCACAGACTAAAAGCCCATTTATTCAGACTGCGTCTCGATGTACCATGCTAGCGCTTAGATCTCACTTCTTAAAAAAGCACTTGTGACATAGCTCACTAACACGCTTTAGTTAGCTTCCTGTTCACAAACTCTCATATTACTGCCACCAGGGCACTAACTTGTGTTTCTAAAACATTTTAGGCAAGAAATAGGCAGTGAGTGCAGTATAATCTTGGTTTATATTAGACAGTTCAAATTGAAAAATTAAAAAAAAAAAACAAATAGAGCCCCTTTATCAGCCTCCAACCTTATTCTGGGCTTGTATACACTGCAGGCTCAAGGAGGTGATGACTCAGGTATCTAAGAGTGAACTGAAATGAACCCAACTGAGATGAAAAAGTGTCCCTGCAGTGTCCTTTCAAATAAAGCAATCACACACCAGGCTGGCTGGTAAACACAGGCATCACATTACATGATTCCTTAACATCCAGGATTAAGTTTTAGCTCTCACTGAACTGAAGCCATGAAGAAGTAAAGCTGCCCTTAAATGAACTACTGAGTTGATAATGATTCGGACTCACCTTTGAGTTGGCACAGACACGGCCCTTCTTGTACTCCTTCTGGCAGGCCCTCTTGTCTAACTTTGCCCAGAGCGCCTTGGCCTTCCAGTAGTTGAGTTTGGACTTGAGCTTGTGATAGAAGATCCTGTACTCGCCGGGCTTGACTTCCAGGTGGTCACACAGCTCCTGGAAGGCCTTGAGTGTGCCCTTGCATGTGGTCCCCTGGACGAAGTTGTCAAACAGGACATGGGCCTTATTCACCCCATCTCCTCCAGTTGCACCGGCGCCTCCATCCCCCATAGTCCAGACTCACACAGGGCTGTGAGGGCCCTTCACCCCCCAGGCAGGGGTCTCTGGGTCCAGCCCCAGCCCTGGAACACACTCTCTCTGGTGGAGGGCTCTAACTTCCAGCCTCAGGCATCTTCACTCTGCAAGAGGGAGAGACCGAAAACTCAGTGAGTCATAACATGTAATGCAGAAAAGCAAACTCACAAGATAAAGAGCTTTCGAATACTTCATATCAACACTGTCCAATCCAACATAAACAGAAACATTAATTAGATGCAAGGCATCAAGTTGAGTTCACCTACGACTAATTGCGTTGTTTGGCACCCTCTTGATGAACGAGCCCCGATCCTCTCTAACTAGACAATCACACGCATGACGGCTGGTCGGACAGGCATCAAAGCAACTGAGGATAAAGACCAGGTCATTTAAGGTCTCGCTGTCATTCTTACATGAACTAAAACAACCTCTTATCTATCCAGGAATGAGGCTGCTGGACACAAGAAGGGCACTGAACCCACACAAAGCCAAACAGGAAACACTCAGGGCATGAGTGCGTTAAGCATGTCTGTGTGGCACAAAATACTCCAGAGAGACTCCAGACACAGGAAATAATTCAAGAAAATAATATGGCAATAGAACAATGTTTCAAGAAGCCAGGGACGCTGGTTTGAGTGAAACACTGAGTGAGAGTTGACCTTTTCTGCTGGTGATTTACCTGCTATGACTTGCAGCAGTGCTACTTTATGTGCTATGTGTTTTCACCCCCCAGGGGGACCACATCAATCATGTTGTCTGACGTCTGCGGCTTAGCTGTCACGACTGTGAGTGTCTTATGGGCTCTTTGACTGTACCTCTGACTGTATTTAGCAGCAATGGTAGCCTTTTAAAAGGTAAGCATTACTCAACACCAGCGCAAAAATAAGAAGTAGATAATGGATAGAAAAGGATGAAAGAAACGCCACAAAGCCCGAGGACAAAAGTGGCAATGATGGCTGAAAAAAAAAAAAGGCTCTGGTTTGCATTAGCTCCCCAGGGCAACGGTGCAGAAACTTGCTTTGCTTGTTAGAGGTTCACAGTGGCTCAACAATTTGGATATGTAACTCTGCGCTATTCAACACACAGAAAGACTCTTCCAAGAATAAACGTCACTTAGGAAAAGAAAAAAACATTAAATGAATAGTTTGACATTTTGGCAAACTTGTTCTCATTCTTATATCATATTACTGAGTTACTGCAGGGAGACTGTTTAAGTATAAAGACTAGAAACAAGCAACAAAAGCTGCCAACCAGTACCTCCACAGCTCACAAATTAACATGTTATCATATCAGTTTTTGCACAGAATAAACAAACAAGATGTAACATATTAATGTGTTAGCTTTAGAGGTGCAGTTGGGCAGATTGTGTTACCATCAGACAGAGCCAGGCTCGCTGTTTCCAGTTTGTACAACGGATGATAAAGAGAACTAGATACAGTGTTGGAGGCAGGGCCCCTTTCATTCCTATGAAAACTGCTCATTTGACACACAAAGCCAAAAACGTTCAACTTCCCAGATGTAAAAGTGCCAGGATCATCTGCATCATTGCATGCTGCTAACTTGAATGGGGATAAAATGATTTACTTGTCAGTTCTTTTAGACTTTCCAAATGCTACTGGAGCAAATGAACCAAACTCTTATACTGAAACAAGTCATTTTATGTGGGTTGTCACACCCGAAAAATGTATCCACTGATTTACAGACTTTTCTTTCCAAATGTAATTTTATGGGAAAAAGCCTGGCATCAAGTGACGGACCGGAAAGTCGTAGTTACACATTTTGGCCACTATGTCAATTTGGCTTCAAGGTCTGGCGCCCCTCCTGGGGGCCTGCTCTTTATGCTAAGCAAAGCTAAGCTTAACTAAGATAAGGTAAAAGTCTCCTGGCTGTAGCTTTATATTTACTATACAAATATGACAGTGGTATCATTCTTCACATCCAACCCTATGCAGGGAAGTAAATGTGTGTGTTTCCAAAAATATCAAACAATGCCTTTAAAATTACACAGTATGTTTGTGGAATAGAAAAACTCATCTGACATTAAAGGGTAAACCATTCGTGTTGGGACCTTATGTTACGCTCCAAGGACGGAGTCACCAATCGGGTGAAGACAGGACTCAGTTACTGAAATCCTGAGCAACACACATTGATATTTACACTGTCAGCCCCTTTCTCTGTGAACTCTTGAGCTTTGTACTGGGCTGTCCAGGATGTTGAGCTAGTTCATGAAGACCAGTGTAGTCCCAGCCGGTCCCAGTGGCAACACATGATGAAAGGGAAGCAGGTACAGAGGTCAGCTGGCCTCCTTTTCACACACTGCCAACTCCTCAGTGTAGTGAAAACAGCAGGCAATGGAGTTTGTCTCTGCCTTAGTCAGTCAGGATCAGGGCTGAAGGCTGCACTGCCAGCATGGAAAGGGCCTCTTCCAACACAAGCATTTAGGAAACCTGCTAAATAATTTTATCTATGAGTAAATACATGGCTTGACAAGCACTTAAAAAAAAGTAAAAAATAAAAATCTGCACCTGCAGCTGTTGTGGTCTGTGGTAATTTATGTGCGTCTCATCATTTTATTGGTTTATGTGTAAAATACTTTTCCCTCTGTTTAACAGTCAAATTCCCACAGCATCAACACTGATCACACAAGCACAACAGGGATCCCCTGATCGACCGGGTGTCATCGAAACAGCCAATGTTTATTACAAATGACTGAATCGATTGTCCTTAATTCTCTAGTCAATAATAATGACTGGGAAAACAGGCAGGGCAAATACATAAACGTCACTCAAATAGTCATCAGGCATCTGAAGCCTGTTCCTGTTCATTTCCACAAAGGCTTGAGATGCTGCGGTTGATTGCAGAGCAGACTGAGATTCAGTCAGGCTTGGAGTTTTTTTTTTAGTTTGTAGAAAGTGCCGGTGGGGCTTGTGACAGCACGCTGCTAACGAACCGAGATAACAGACGGTTTCAAGGTTATTTTCTACACAAAAATAGGCCACAGTCAGACTCTCAGTAGGCATGTAAATTGTAATCTTATCAGTCCCAATAAGGGAGCAGGAGCATCTTAAAACAAAACAGGTCCTCTGCCCTAAATTCTTACACTCTGCTCTTTGACCCTGCTAATGATTTTCAACTTAACGACAGGAGACAAGCAAAGAGATCGCAACTCATCAGCACTGAGGCTGTTTTATGAGGCAGAGCAGAAGAAAGCAGGTCACCTCGAACCCCCCGCTCGAAGCCTCCTGAAACCATAGTTAAAAAGGAGATACATCAAACAGAGCAGGAACTTTGGAGGCTGGCCTCAGAGGGGCAATAAATCACTTCACTATGAAATCAAATCTTTTTTGCGAGATCCAACTTCAGTCTCTTGCTTTGCTGCTTCCCCCGTTCAAAGCGGGGACTGAAGTGATTCCCTCTGTGGACTTTCCATTTTACTGTGAGGACACACAGTCTAAAGCCAAGCATGGGAGATGAGAGGGTGCTATAACCTTTACGACACACATATAGCAGCAAACATCTAACGCAAGAGCTCTTTGAAGGAAGTGCAACTTACTGCCATGCTGTGTCACAGTATGCGTTTGTGTATGCGTGTGTGATGTCAAAAGATAGTGCAGCTCAGGCAGGTCTGTTGTGACATGCTACACCCTGACTCAGCTTCATGCCAACAATAAACCTGGCCTATAATTTGAATAATAGCAGCCTCCTACAGAGACCCATACGCTCACTCGACAGTGAATGCTGCACCATGTGTTTCTGTTAGGCAGAGCATGCTGACGGATTATCACGTTTACATTGCTGGCCAGAGTAGCAGCAACCTGACATTAATAGTATCAACTTTCTACGATGCGAAAATTCCAACAAAACTACTTTAAGTGGATAATAAAAAGGAACAAAAATCAAAGCAGCTTTGTCTCAGCACGCACTCAAAATCTCCTGACATCTGGATCATCCACAGCCAGGATTTCACGCATTAACAGAATTGACACAAGAATTTACACACACAGCATCCACCCCCCCCCTAGTATGCACACACACTCGCACACGCAGCATGCCTTTGCTTTATACTGGCTGCATTACATCATCCTCTAATCTAAAAATAGAGCCAGAGATTAGGCCACTAGGCTACACGTTTGACAGCACTGCATTTACACACTGTTATCACTGTCACTAGCAGTAGTAACAAACATAACAGACTATATATTAGAATAGATTTCAGTGCTAAGTACATTGTAAATTGATGTTTATCACATTTTGCTTGATTGTTTTTTGCTAGTTTGGCCACTGTAGGAAAAATAAAAATGGAATACAATATTATTCTTTGTTTGCCGGCACCTAATTTAATTTTTTATTACAGGATCAAAGTCACAGATAATAATATGGGGTCCAAAATCATGTCATTTTCTCTGTCAATTATAGAGAACAGAATACGAAGGACAGTTTGAGGTGAGCTGCTCTCTTACAGCTGACAGCATCAGTTAAAAAAACAACACCGAGGCTTTGAGGTAAACAAGTTAAGTTAATTGCTTATCCGCCATAATGACACTGAATAACTGGGCTGACTGTAAGCTTGTGTCTATGACGGTGTTTGTCCTCAAATAACATTTCGTCCCTTGTCAGTGTCCAGCTCAGGGATGACTGATGCTCGGAGGACACCCTGGAGATGAAAGCGATATCCCGACTCATCTCCTCCTCTCATCCATCAGGATACTTGGCAGAGAGCAGGAGAGATTGCAGGATGCAATGTGATCTTACTCCCTGGGCAGTGGAGGTCTTCACAGTAATGGATGTACAAGCAGAACATTTAGTCCATCAGACGTGCAGCAGACTGCACCTTATTCTCCAGTTGCGAAAACCTGTAATAACTGCTGGATCTGACTGATTTATGTCTCTGCTTATTTCTTCCTGTTTGCCTTGAGACAGCTGCCATTTTGTCTTTGTTCCTGGCAGTTAATGATCACCTTAACATCCCTCTTGTGCTCATTATGATCAGTCACTGGAGATGGCTACATTATAGTTTGACTATAATGCTAATTACAGAGAAATGCAGCAGCAGCAGGTGTGGTCTATTCATGGGCTGCCTGCAGGCTGTAAATAGATCACAATGACAGCATAATTTGAGTAGTTAACTCTTTATCGCCCATGATATTCAGGCTAGCAACTAGGAAAAGTTCACCACCATTATCATGTAAAAGAAAAGCATAAAAACCTCAACTTTGGATTTTGTACCTATGAAACAAACACGAAATAACTTCTTAACCAACTAGAAAGCATTAGAGGTTTTCCTTTAGATAGAGCCAGGGTAGCTTTTCCCCACTGCTGTCAGTCTGTATGCCAAGCTAAGCTATGCTAAACTAACCATGCCCTGGCTGTAGCTTCAAATTTTACTTATTTATCAACCTTTCTTTAACCAGGAAGTCACATCGTGACTGACAATCTCTTTTACAAGACAGACCTGGCCAATCAAAACGCATTTAAAATGCAATAAATACAACATGTAATACAAAAATCCACAGTAAAACAACAACTACTCAAACATAGTGGCTTCTCAAGAAAAGCAAGCACATGTCTCCGTCACCACTTTCTTTATGATGCCCTGACCTTAATCGATGGATTTAAGGGTTCCTAATTTTAGATCTTTCTGAAGATTGTTTCATGTCCATGATGCATAGTAGGAGAATGCCGTTTTCCCCAGATCTGTTAACAGACCTGTTAAAACTCAGGGTACATTAAGAACGCTACCACTTGGAGGAGCATAGCTGGTAACTACCAGAGCTGACACACAGAAGGGTGCAGACGTAGGCCACAAGTTTGCCCAATATTGCTTTATAGATGAAAATAAAAAATGCTGTTGTCTGTGAATGGTCAGTGATGTCCAACCCACCAAATCACAATAAAGTATATCGTATCAAATCGTATCGTATCATAAAGAACGCAGGTATGAGCAAGTGACTTTGTATTTGTAAATGCAAAGTCACTTACTCGATGAGAGTGGCATCAATCTTCTCACCTGACTCTTGGCAAGAGATCAGACAATTGCTTTAAAAGAGTAATTCTGACTTTTGGCTGGGCTTGGGCAGTATCAAGTTAATAAGTTATGAAATGGTAGATGGACCTGCACTTATGTTAAGATTGTATAGCGCCTTTCTAGTCATCTGATCACTCAAAGCACTTTTCACACTATGAGTCACATTCACACATTCACACACACATTCACACACTGGTGGCCGAGGCTACCACACAAAGTGCCACCTGCTGCCTTTAACACACTCACAAACCAATGGAACAGCCATCAGGAACAATTTGGGGTTCAGTATCTTGCTCAAGGACAGATCGGAGGAGCCAGGGATCTAACCGCTGACCATCCGATTAGTGGACTCCAAGATCGCCCTGTATTAAGGCATCGCGGGGTATTTAGTAAATATTCTGAAATAAAAAAGCAAACTTTTAAATGTTATGAATACGTGGGTAACTCAGTTAGGATATAAAAACAGACCCATACACGGCAATCCCAACATCCCACATTGATTTGGTAGTTTCACGGTGATGCCTCCAAAAACAATTTACTCATCAAAGGAGTTTGAGAGTGTGTGTGTTTGTGTGTCTGCCCCTGTGCACAGCTGTGCATACCAACTAAGGTGTAAGCAAGATGCAGAAAAACAAGCCCATTCATAAAATTAGGCTGTTTTCCCACATACTTAAAAGCACCAGCCTGTCATTTCTTCCAAGTGTATTCTTTTATTCATATTTCAAAGGAAGTGGGGCTTTGTCGGGGATGCTCATCGTCACTGTGTCTGCCTGTAAACCCTCGCTGTAAACAAAGGAAGGCAATTCAAAGCCTCGGGTCAAATGCCGCAAGCTAAGTCTGAGGGGTATCATTCAGATTCAAGTCTATAAACAGCAGTGTAGCGAGTGTTTGTGGAAATCAGAAGATCAAAAACTGGTAGAAACATAAATACCTCAAATGACAGTTATAATGTATCGTCACTCCAAACATTATCACAGCGTGCCAAGAGGATGATAATACACGTGACGCTTAAGTCAACAAGGTGACTGAATAGCTGTGTTACACCCTTTGATAT
>JAPZEB010000023.1:3409196-3427365 GCA_029783705.1 Chaetodon striatus | reverse complement strand
GGAGCTGGAAAGTGTTGCTGGGTAGAGGGACGTCTGGGGTGCTGAAAATCATCCCTTAAATGTTATCGTATGTTTTCTCTTTGCAGTAT
The DNA here is from genome assembly GCA_029783705.1 of Chaetodon striatus. NCBI lineage: Eukaryota > Metazoa > Chordata > Actinopteri > Chaetodontiformes > Chaetodontidae > Chaetodon > Chaetodon striatus. The sequence continues at coordinate 3,427,276 of JAPZEB010000023.1, read as the reverse complement.
TTGCCACAGCTGACCAGCAGCAGCATCTTCCCAGCGCTGGACAACAAGAAGTACTACAACAACCTGCGCAAGTTCAACTACCACCTACCGAACATCTGAACACCAGCTGAATGAAAACCATCGACACCATCAGCGAGCAGCGTTTTCTGAAAACTCAGGAGATGAAGCACAATCTGGTCACACCTCAGTTTTTTTAAACAAGAGGGTTCAACCACTTTTTAAAGTTTTTGTTTCATCACTTGGGGTGTGTCGGGTGTCTCTTGATTCTGATGTCAGTCTATGCACTATTCCCCGACATGTGGACTCGACATGTGTCGGTTTTACGTATGTTGCCTACGTTTCAAGCTGTTTTTGTTGTATTTTGTAGATGTGTGAAGACAAGGAGCGATGTGCTGCTCTGCTCGTAGTCGCTGAGTAGACTGAAGGTAAAACTACGACGTACTGCCTTGCCTGGTTTGCCAAATGTATTTTTTTATAATATAACGATGGACTCTTTAAAAAAGTTTGACATGTTTTTGGTAGTGAGTTTTATGTCTCGAGTAACTTATAATGTAGGACACAAACTATTTTTTGTCACGACTCATGAGCATTTCTGAAACTATTTATTGACGTCAGGAGTGGATATTCCTTTAACCAACATTTAGTAGCATGTAGCAGTAACAATACACACATTGTACTCATTATCTGTGGAACTTTGGTGCTAAGGATGTTCACAGCCATCTGTCTGTCCTCAGATATGTACAAATGCCAAATTAATCTAAAGGGAAATTATTCAAAAGGTGTTTCTCTTTGTACCCACATATGGAGTCATACTTTGAATGTTGAGAATATAATAAACTACAGAATAGTTTCATCCACCAAACAAAACATGTGTCAACAAGATAAAGTGCTTTAACTTTGTTCTTTGCAGTTTTGTTTAAAGGGACAGTTCACCCCAAAATCAAAAATGCATATTTTTCCTCTCACCTGTAGTGCTGTTTATCAGTCTAGATTGTTTTGGTGTGAGTGGCAGAGTGTTGGAGATATCAGCCGTAGAGATGTCTGCCTTCTCTCCAATATAATGGAACTAGATGGCACTCAGCGTGTGGTGCTCACAGTGCCAAATAATCACATTTGAAAAACTCGACAGTAATGTCTCTTTCCAGAAGTCATGACCCAGTTACTCAAGATAATCCCACAAACTGTATCACCGCACAGAAGGAAGCGTGCATCTACTGTTAACACATCTAGCACCAATGAGCTAGCTAACGCCCAGACATGCCAAGCCATTACAAAACTAGTGGCGACAAACTGCTGGGTCTCCTCACGCCGTCTTTGCCACGACCAAAAAGTTTCACTTGAACACACCACAAAGACCACAGCCAACGGCCAACTAGCACGTACGTTCTGCACCTGTGTGAGAGGAAATTACTCTCCACACCAGCAGGCTGCGGTAGTTTGTATTTGTTATTTAAAAAGGAAAATCAGAAGACCAACAGGACAGCTTCAAGTTGCTGGTTAGCCAGTTGGCACATTAACAACCCAATCTGATGTTGAAAGAACAAATGATACTTAGCGTGCGCTGGCAAACACTAACACAGTTACAAACCATTTCTGCTAAAGAGCTCAAAGGCTAAAAAAATAAGCCAACCTGATGTAAGAGGTTAGTTTCAGTCTCATGCCCTCTTTACTTCAGTCGTTTGTTTGCTTTCCTCACCTGTTTCTCTTCTTGTGCAGGACCGATTCAAGATGCTAGTTAGCCAGTTAGCACATTAACAACACAATCTGATGTTGAAAAAACAAATGATATTTACTGTGCACTAGTTAATAACACAATTGTGTACTGTTTCTGCCAAAGAGTTCAGTAGCAAAACAAAAAAAACCTTACTTAATATAATGAGTTTGCTTTCATCTCGCATGTTCTTGACTTTAGCTGTTTGTTTACTTTCCTCACTTCCATTTCTCTTTACATGCACTGAGCTGAACTGCCAATCAGAGGCACCAGTGCAGGACACACTGCAAAAACTAGGGCGACAGATGCTCACCAATGGTCTGACTTAGATCCATAGCAGACCGTTGTGTCGGGGACGTAAATTAGCTGTATGCAACATTCAGGGCGCATCTATGACTCAGAGTCTGTGCCTGTATTTCCTGCAAACGGTTCTCAACATGGAGGTGGCTGAGCTGGAGCTAACAGTGCTAACAATGCAAACAGTGCTGACAGAGCTAACAGTGTTAACTGCACCGTGCAAAGCAGCAGCAATTCACTAGGGGACACACACAAGCATGCATGCATGGCCAGACCAGCTACAAACAAAAACAGGGAACATGGCTTCTTTCGTGAACGTGACCATTACTCCACTATATCCTCTCACAGTAAATAGTTGCATATATATTTATGTTTCAAATATTGCATACATCATCTTTAAGTAGAACGATCTCCAGAAACTTGTCCTCTTACATCGTCCACAGTTGTTGGTGCAGAACCTGTCATTCAGACGGTCATACATCACACGGTAACCACTTTTCCTGTCCATTCTCTGAGCTGCAAGCGAAGCATTTAATATCCGCTGTCTGCTAAAGCAAATATATGGATTAAAGAGGAGCTGTATTTTACAGACAATTCAGACACAAAACATCCCTCCTGTCTGGATTAGATTTGTTTGAACAGCGCAGTTACCAGACTTCACTGAACGACAAGTCAGTTATTTTCATGATTAAAGGGGGCCTATTTTGTGTCTTGTATACAGTGTTACAATAAAGGATCGTCATATCAAATGTGGCCAGAGTTTCAAATAATGAGGTTAATATAAAAGTAATCCCTGTGAGCATAAACCTCAGGCTGAGTGTTCTGAGTACTCTGTTTACAGCTGCTTTTTCCACTCTGACTATACTATGATGTCATAGTGTGACAAATTTCTGTATGTGGTCATCTGCTCCAGGCACACTACTGCAAGTGTTTAGATTATGAAGTCTACACTGCTACATGTAGCTACATGCTAACATCAAGGAAACACGTAAACTTGATTGCTGATGTCGTAATTTTTTCCCAATTTCAGACCATATTCCTGCTGGAACATGTCTGCTTGTGTTTAGAGGCTTTTATTGGTGATTTTTAATGGGAGAAAGTGCCACTATTCTCCGTTACAGTCATTCTCTGACTATAGCACACTGCTAACATGTAGCTACATGCCAACGACTGGGAAACATGTAATTGTGGTTGCTGATGTTGTTAATGTCTTCCCAATTCTGGATAATATTCCTGCTTAAACATGTCTGGCTGTGTTAAGAAGCTTTTATTAGTGATTTGTCACAGGAGAAAGTGCCGATACACTGCTAACATACTTTTTTCTACATGCTAATGCCGGAAAAAGAATGTAATTACGGTTGCTGATGTTGTTGGTTTCTTCCCAATTTTGAATCATGTTCCCGCTTAAACGTGTCTAGTTGTGTTAAGAAGCTTTTATTGTTGATTTTTAATGAGAGAAAGCGCCACTATTCTCCATTACAGACATTTCCACTTGCAAGCTACACTGCTGACGTGTAGCTACTTGCTAGCGACAGATATGTTATCTTGGAGGCTGATGTAAATTTACCCCAGATTATATGTCATATTCCTGCTTGAACATGTCTGCTTGTGTTTACAGGCTTTTATTGGTGATTTTTAACGGGAGAAAGTGCCACTATTCGCAGTTACTGTCATTTCCTGGCATACTTTTAGCTACATGCTAATGAGAGGGAAACATGTGGTCTTGGTTGCTGATGTCGTAAATTTCTTAATGCTTATTTTGAATCATATTCCACTGGAACATGTCTGGTTTGGTTTGGAAGTGTTTACTGGTGTTTTTTTTAATGGGAGAAAGTGCTGCTCTTCTCCGTTACCGTTATTAAACAGTTAATCAGAGTGTTTCAGACAGAGGATAAATACAGGTGTTCCAGCACAGGACGTATGAGGAAAATAAGGTGTGTTTTTGACCATCAGAGCATGTAAACATGTTCTAGCAGAAACCTTAAATACAAGTATGAAGCTGAAAATGAGCATAATAGGTCCTCTTTAAAATGTCTACAACGTCAGTCGACGTCAGTGTTGCAGCAAATTAGCCGGACCACGCTGCTGTAGCTTGCTCAGCATCTGGGAGGCCACAGAGGTTATGTTTACAGGCTTGTAAAGCGATGCTTATTTCTGACTGGCAGCGATAATGAATGCTCATTTCAACAGTCATCCAGGCGCAGAGATGAAAGGTTTTAGCTGCCGATGCCAACCTCAGGATTTTCACTGTGTCCATCTGTCCAGCCAATACATCAGGGAGGAGTCCGGTGGAAACACGGAGGAGGTCATATGACTCAGAAGCCCGCGGAGCAAGATGCCAGACGTGGCACAGCAGCTTTCCTAATTACTACAATATGTTAAACCTTCTAAGCTCTCCTCCCGGCCGCAAGTTTTCTAAAAAGGAGCCTGACCTACATTTCTCCTCCATGCTCTGAATTCAGAAAAAGTTCTTTAAGCCTCAGTGAAGGGAGAACTGAAATAGCAACTCCCTCTTTTCACACTGCCTGCTGCAAGAGACGAGGGCCTTCCTGCAAGCAATTAACCGAAACTACAAGAATAAAAAGGTGTATTCATGAGAGATTATACGCTGAAACTGATGAGGAATTGTCAAGGAAGTGATTCTTTTATGAAACAGGCATTTAAGTCATCACTGAGATACCAAACCTGTGACAAAACACTCCACCTAAAATGTGCACAACATCAATGATCAACAACAAATGCGAGATACACCGGATGCTTTTTGCCATAACCACTGCCAAAGTGCAAAGTAACACAAACACCGTTGCTATGGAAATCAATGACTAATGTATTACAAGGATTTCCCTGGAAGCCAATGTTTGCACACACAAATCAAAACCACAGCCACAGTGGCAATATGACGGCGTCGAGCAACAAAATAACTCCCCTCAGCGCAGGAATTCACATTTCCACAGGCTGAAATAATCAACGTGAGAATGGAGGAACAAATCAAGACATCAGGAAATAAATCAAAAACACGGCACCCTGAGTCACGATGAATAATAATGGGGACTGAATGCCTCGAGTGCAAAATGTAAATATAAAAAATGTCAGAATTACCACACTCAATTGAGGCTGATAATTTAGCAGTTGCATCACTAGTGAGGCATAAAATTTAATTTCAGCTGGAGACAATCACCCAGGAAAAGTCCACGTTATTAATTTCTGTGCATCAGTGTGACAGAAAAGATTAAAGGGACATTTGTGGCAAAGAATGACAGCAGGGCACGTTGACTTGATTCATTTTCCACCAGTGGTGAAAGTATTCATAACTTTTAATTAAAGGGCCAGTGTGTAGGATTTAGTGGCATCTACTGGCAGGAATGGTGTATAATATTCATACCTATGTATCCTTGAGTGTGTAATCACCTGAAACTAAGAATCATTCACCAAACGTTCTTAGGAATTTTTTGTTGTCTTAAAACCGACTTAGGTAGTTTTAAGAAGATTCTGGGATGTGTTCTTTGGTAAGAAGAACAGAGTCTGTGCACACTCAAGAGAAGACATACGCATGTGCTTTATGCAAAATAATTGGTTCTTGCATCTTCTTCGATTCTATAGTTGTATAATACTGTAGGATTTAAATACTTGAAAAAGGCTTCTAGGCATCTCCTACACATTCGGTGCACAGGAGGAGTTTCAGTTTAGGTGCAATCTGCAAACTTACCAGCGACAAAAGTCCTGCTTTCAAATTTATTTGAGTTAAAGTATAGTGGCTGATTTATACTTGTGCATCAGCTCTGTGCAGAGCCTACACCGTAGCCTACACACCTGGCCTGCGCCGTAATGAGCATTAAAAACACTAGTAAGCAGCAGGGTTTCTGTGAAGTGCTGTCAAGTTTAGTTGATTCAAAACACAAATTAAACACACATTAAACATGGCTTAATAGAGACTATTTCAGACACAAGTACACAAATCAGCTTCACTATAACTCGCAGCATTCACAGACAAACACTTGTCTTTATCTGGGCACATTTTCCCCACAAATACAACATGCTAAAGTTTTTAGCACAAGCCTATGGCATTTTACATTGTATAAATTAGCCTAGCAGCTTGCGAAGATTTCCTCTACTCATATGAAGCCAGGGACAACAGCAACATTTACCAAAGGTAACGTTACAAAATTTGGTCCCAATACAAATCACAAGGTTCACTTACAAAACAACTGTCTTATACTAAACAGGTTTTCAAACAAATACAATATGTTAACGTTATTAGCGCCAGTCTATGGCATTTTACATTGTATAAATTAGCCTGGCAACTTGTGGAGATCCTCTGCTCATATGAAGCCAGGATAAATCACACAAGAGACTTAAAATGCTATTTTTGTGGAGGCTTTATTGTCTTCACGATTTATTGTTTCTTATCTGTGAAATCAAAGTAAATAAAAGCTTTGTTTCCACTGAAGGAAATGGTTTCAGCTTACAAAACAAGACAGGAGGTCTGCGTCGCTGCAACATGCAGTTACACTTCTGGGGAGGTGTACTCCACGTTACAGCGTCATTTTGACGCAGAAGTATAAATCCTGATTAAGAAACTAATTGGTACCCATAGGACCTGTTTTCATACAGATATCTTGATGTCAGAGTTCAAGAGACCCCCTTGAAAATGGCCATGCCAGACATGCCTGACTTTGGACTTAAGAGCATTCTTTGTCCCTCTTCTCAACAAACTATGCTGACATGGTTAGTACTGATGAATGCCTATGTTTGTCTAGTTTCACAAGATACCACTACCTTTTATCTTGTAGCTTAAAAAATGAGCACACTATAGCCTTATAACCCCTCCCCCTCATTGGAGAAACCACCGGCTGATGTTACATAACAAAGGCACATAATGTTGATCTCAAACAATGTACGGTGAGTTAGCATGCTGACATTTGCTTATTAGCACTAAGCAAAAAGCACAGCTGAGGCTGATGGATATTTCACAGGACAAGAGAAAACCTTGGGGTCACCACGTCATTAGTATTGATCTGTGGGGACTATAAATGTCATCTCATCCCGCTGGTATTAAGACATTTCAGTCTGGAGCAAGGTGGTTTTCTTGCTGCTTAGTCATTAGTGTAAGACACGGGATTAGTGGATGATGCAAGGCAACCATCTCGCACTGTAACATATGTATAATGGAAAACACACACAGCAGCAGCACTAGCTGAGGAAGCTAGCTGCTCACGAATATATAAATATGACATCTGAATTTCCAGTAAACCTACTGCAAAGACAGACTACTGAGGCAGGCAGCATGTGTGCAGCTTTTATATAAACATAATTAAACCCACAGACAAACACAACATGAACTCTCTCAGTCCAAATAAGTGATATTTGAAAAAGGTCTTCACAGAATCACATCAGTATTTTAGGTAACATGAATCCAGCCAGCGCTGTAACTTGAACATTTCATTTCCTCCACAGCGATGAGCACTAAACCTGTGCAAACACCAAGTAAATCAGCTCCAGTCAGCTGCCCCTGAGCAGGATGGATAGAGGGAAGAACAGGGAGAAGGAGAGGTGTTATGTGTGTGTGTTGGTAGGGGGGCTCCAGGAGAGGAATCAAGGCCAGTGAATAAAAGCAACTGAGAGAAAAAGAAAAGCAGAAGAGAGAAAGGGCAGACAGTGAGGTCAGATTTCAGGAGGTCTGGCTGTGTCTGTGGTCAGTCTGAGCCAGTCTAAATTTAACTGTATGTGTTTAGGAGACCTCAAACCAGAGCTGTGTGAGGACTGAAACAGCAGCAGCGGTCAGGGTGCGGCCACACACTGGACCCATTTCTCACACTGCTTGCCGTTTACTGTGTCCATGAGCTGCCAGCATGGTAGGCTATAAATTCAACCTTCCCTAGAAGCTAAAAGGGTCAAAAGTCAAGGCTGCGACCTGTTGTCCCCGACCTTTTCATGATCCATGGCAACACAGACGCTACTGGCCTACATATAGCTGTGACTGTACTGACTCTGGGTGTTAAAGGGTTAAAGGTAAACTATGTCTGTATTGGATTGACTCTGAGTGGATTCCATGTTGATCAGTGAAGGTGTCCAAATAAAATATTCCTTTTCCTTTCCACAGTACATCATTTCTTATGATTAGTGTGAGGACACTAGTAACTTTATGTGTGTTTGGGATATCTGCTAATTTTTACTGTATCCACACTCAATATGAAAGGGGTTAACTTAATTTTGTGTGTGTGTGTGTGTGTGTGTGTGTGTGTGTGTGTGTATGCAGAGCACTGAAAAAGTAGGATAATTTAAACGAGATTAGGGGTCATCATGCTAGCAGCTTTGTAAGGTTGTAATTAGGGTAGGCGCAGCAGTTCTTGAGCTACCTTGAGCTACCTGCTTAACATCAGCATGCTAACATGCTAACCTGCACATGTTTAGCAGGCAATTGTCTATTGCAGTCACCTTCTTGGTTTAGCATGCTAACATGCTAATATTTGATACTTAGCTCTACTGTACACTGTCCATCTGTCTTTCTGTCTGACAGCTTTTGTCAACATCAAAACATCACAATCATGCAAGACGCAGTCACGCAACTTAACAGGTGTGTAGTTGAAATCAAAATAAAGGCAGAGTATTCGAAGATGGGTGTGGTCTGAATAAGGAGGCTGGAAGTAGGGGGGGTAAGAAGTAAAGAAGGGGTCACTGACAGCCCCCCGAGTTTAGGCCCCTGGCCCAATATTCAGTTTCAGTCTCCAATTATTGTTTTATGGCTGGAGTTATCCAATTTCGGGGACTTCTTCAGTGGTTGCACCAATAATGAAATTCTATTCGCATCCTGCAGGAGTAGAAAAACTAAGAGACATATTAAACAGGAAAAAATAATATTAGCTGCATGGTAAGATACCAGTGGGAGTAAATTGAATTATGTCTTTTTTTCTTTTAGTTGAACTGACCCAATAATACGTTTTATACAGGTCTGTTTTCGCTACAAGACTTTCCCAGGAGCTGTAGTTCTGCGCCCAGAGAACACAAACATGTTCCTGGCTATCACACTGACTACAGTGCACTCATCGGGACAATGGGTCTCTCTGTAGTTCATCAGGGCAACAAACAGGATGTACAGACACTAATACACTTAGCAAATCTGTGTCACAATGAACACAGTAAAAGAAGGACAGCCTTGAGTGGTCTCCGTAGGACATCTGCTTAAACAGCAGTTTAACACCACTCAATGCGTAACATACCACATAATGGCTTATTTTCTTATTACTAAATCAATGCTTACCTGTCGGCAGCTGTGCACTGAGTTTGGTTTGTGTCTGCTACTTTGTCTTTTTTTTTTTTTTTTCAATTTGAGCAAGTCTTCATGACTACAGCGCTCCAAGGACTCAACTTAACTAACCAATCCCTGACTGGCAGCCTGCTTCAGATCGCTGCACTTACCCTTGGGCTGGCACAAACACGGCTTTAAACATGATCAGTTACCATGGCGACCGGGTTCTCTTCCTGTCCTGGCCAATATGAGAATCCAGAGCCCTGTTAGCGAAGATATTACCAAGCATGTCACTTGTTTAGGTGGGAGAACAGCATAGCTTTGTGGGAGAATACACTATATTATACATACAAAAAAAGTTCAGCTTTTTGGAGACTATCTTCAGTTCAGTTCTGTATTTACATATACACCCAAATGTGCATAGAAATAACAAACCATAAACACATTTTCTGGCTCTACAGGGCCTATAACACTGCACCCAACAGCCCATAATGTTACAGGAAAAAGCAGTTAGTGAAGGTGTTAGCCCTGCTCATTTAGGCCCTTATTAAAGATTAAACACATACTGTTGCAGTCACTCTAATGGCTGGTAAAGTAGCTGGATTCCTATTTTGCTCGCACTGTTTACCCCTTTTACACACCATAATCTTAATATAACTTAATCTTAATTTAATAGGATCAACCATCCAGCCTGCCCTGCTGAGGCTGATACGCTGGCAGAGGAAAAACATGCCAGACACAACAGAGCATGGAAAGGAGTAATTGCACCTAAATCCAAGGAATTAGATGGTTTAATAAGCTGAATTATGTCGTACCATGAGGTTAGACTCTACCCAGGCATAAATGTTTACTTGATGGTTCAGTTCATTTCCTTTATCTTCATCACAAAACAGTGTCATGATGGCTGGGGAAAATCAAAATGCCGTGCAGTCGAGAACACACTCCACATGAAGCATATGCTGCACGCTGACCTCATCGCAAAACTTAATTGGTTATGATAATGAACTTGTTTAAGACACATCAAAGGTCCAGTTATGTAAGAGTAACACTGAGCTGATTAAAGCCACATTTACAAGAAATTTGTATCATAATATATTCATTCATTCTGCAGATGACATCCTCACAGGCCACAAGAGAAATTTCTGTGGGTATATATGTAAATTCTTATTCATTTGTTGCATTTTCCATATATTTCTTGTTGTACACATAGCACCGAAGAAATAATTGGTACTAGTTATAACAACCCAGTGGTGCTGGGTAAAGTGTCTGTGCTCCACTGACTCACAGTGTGTCAATTATAACTCTATGTTTTTACATGTGTGATCATTTTCTTATTATTAAAAGAGCTATATAAGACATTCACAGCATATCTATGATTCCCAGTCTGATTCATGTTTTCTGCACATGACTATCAACATGGACGTGGCTGAGCCAGCGGCTTGGTGATAACAGTGCGAGCAGTGCCAACAATGGCAAAAGCTAATGGTGTTAGCAGGAACTGGAAGGTTGTTGCTATGCCTCCATGATGACTCTGTCCTGATATCAGTGGTATGAGTGGCGGTTATTAGCCAACCAGTAGGATAAACACAAGGACTCACATGCACTAACATGCAAGCGCAGTCGGACCGTCTACAACAACAAAAACGACAAAAACAGAGAAGCATGGATTACAGCACTCAGAGAGGGAGCATCCCTTTACTCTTTGGTCAGGATGCCACTGCTACACTATATCTTTATAGAGAAAGTAAATGTTTGCTGCTATATTAATGCTTATGATTTCATGTAGAGCTTCTTTAAAGGTCTAGTTTGTTGGATTTAGTGGCATCTGGTGGTGAGGTTGCAGATTGCAGCCAAGTGAAACTCCTGCCATGTGCCAAGCGTGTAGCAGAACTACAGTGTTAGACACAAAAATGCTAATGGCCCTATCTAAAGCCAGTGTTTTGTCCGGACTCCTGAAGAAACATGGTGAACGTAGACCTCCAGGAGCGCTGCTCAGTCTGTAGCCAATTTTTCCTGGAGGCCACTTGGGTATTACAGCAAAAAAAGTTCCCTACAGCTCAAAAAGCATTTTCCAGTCAGGCCAGTTTTAAAATCTTTGAAGTCATCACAATGTAAAGTCAATAAGCCACGCGGCAACTTATTGGCGGAGCCAGTGGGAGAAACATTACTATGCACATTCAGTTGGCCTCATACCATAGAAGTAAACCGAGAGGCTAGAAAACCTTTTTGACGCCAGGCAAGCAACTCCATTGGAATGAATAGGTGCCATCTTGTGGTCTGGTATCTAGTTATTATAAAATCTATGGGTGAACTCCATGGAAGAAGATCCACTCCCTGTATAGACATAAACAGCTCACTCTAAGGGTACAAAAACATAATTTTAGGTTTTAGGTGACTATCCAGTAAAAACATGTTAAAATACATTCAGTGCCAGACTCATTCCCCTGAGATGCACCACACAACACCACAGGATGTCATGACTTCCTGTCATCATTAAACTTAACAACTCGTCCCTCAGGGTCTCAGACATTTTGAGTCAATAGACTGGCACTTGGGCTAAACTCATCATCAGCAGTTATAATTGCATAATTTATCTAGTATATTTAAACTGTGCAGTAGGGACTTAAAGGTACAGTAATTCTTTAAAACACTGTCCTAAATGTACAATAACTGGTGCAAATATTACAGCAATACTCACTGCAATTACTCAACTTTTTTCTCACCAACACCACTCATGAATGTATGTTTCACATTGATGTACATATTGTATATATCTCTTAGTCTTATGGATGTATTGTGTTGTGCATTGAAGCACAAGTTGCATTACTATGTATAAAAGTAGCATGTAAATTTTAAAAATATAACATAAGGCACATATTTTTATATTTTTTTTACACACCCAGCATTTTACACGTTTAATATTTTTAAATATTTTACATACAAGTGTGAAAGCAGAGGCATGAAGCTGAAGCAAAATTAACACATCTAAACTTGATATTTTTACATTTTTTGAAAACTTTTTGTTCCTACTTTCCTCACAATGGGATCAATAAGGCATTTCGGATTCTGATGTGATTCTGATTTCTGCCAATATATCCCCCTAAATCCCACACACTGGATCTTTAAGTCAGGCAATGTTTAGTTAATGTATGCTTGTTTTTTCATGTAATATATGTAATATATTTGATTTTGCAACAATACCCATGAAAATAACTGCATCACAAATTTAACTGCCATCAGTCTTACCTGCCATGCATGGCAACGAGGGTGCGGTTAAGCAGTCTGCTTATCATAACAAATACTGACTCCAAACAGAGTGTGCTTGTGACCAGACCAGAATTTTAATTGTACCCTGCTCTGCACTGCCAAGGTGCCCCCTCTGTCTCTCTCTTTTGCCCTCTTTTCCATTCACTCCATTCCTCCCCTCTCTCTTCCCACAGTGACTATGGAGCTGCTGTACACTCCCTTGCCTGAGCAGACTACCAGCTGTAATCAGCAGTCAGTAAACACAGTCCTGAGCAAAGATTTCTCATTAAAGCCAGAGACAATGCAGAGCTCAGCTGCAGTTTACACAATGACCTCAAAGCTCAATACAAGCCATTACACATAAACGGCACAGACATCCACACTGAGAGGTCCGCAGGATTGTGTCCATCTGTAATCAAAAACTTGAGCTTATCACATAAGACAACATAAGCTGGACTGTAGTGCTGTTCTCTCATTCTGCAACAGAGCTGACTTGTGCTTGACCCCACAACATGACCTTGACTTGTGATGTAACAACACATCCAGCCTGTAGTGTTTTTCTAGCATTATGTTTTTTGGCTTTTCAGCTCCCACTTTGCATTTTAATTGTGTCTCATATGGGCATATTTCAGTAATCAGTAATTCCACGACAGTCTGAGGTCATAGTTTCAGTCGAGTCTTGAACTTGATACAAAGTGGCCATGATTGGTCACGTTCTGCAGCTTTCACAATGAGTCTGTGCGCAAACACGACCCAAGGACAGAAACCAAATCTGTCTTTACATTGAGACCTTAGACAAACACCCGAGGATACACACAGATGCATTCATGCACAACCAAAACCTCAGCACAAAAAAACATTCCCATAGTTAGTGTCCACTATTATCAGTGATCTCTGTTCTTGCAGGAGTCCGACTATCACAACAATAGCAGCTCTCGCTTTGTAGCTTTCAAGAGACAAACACAGTATTTTACCTACATTAAAGAAAAGCCCAACAGTTGTACAGTGCTCAGATGCTCCAACAACAGTGGGATTGTGCCAGTATTAGTTCCTGTAATAATGATTTTCTTTCTCAGATCCCTCTGTGCTGCATGTCTACAGAACAGCTTCCTGCTGCTAGCCCTCAGGCTCTGAGTCACTTTCTGGGAGTTAATAACACAACAGGACATGTCTGCGAGACGGAGGTGGCTGCAGGGCTGGAGTTATTAAAAAGCTGATGTACACGTGGGGACAAAAACTGGGGACTTCTTTCTGCCTTGGGTAGATATTACACTGAACATCCTGTGACTACCACCACACTAATGCTCTCTATACTACATTTTATGGCACTGTTTGTGTTAGTGTTGCATGTTTAACTGGTTTTCCTGACACCTTAGATAGAAGATTCAAGTTCTACTGGTGCACCATACACAATCAACACAGGTGTCATGGTGTCATGCTCCCAGCTCTGATATTGACAGGTTTAGGTGAATGGAGCAAGCGAGAAGAGACGACATGAATGGAGTTGTCACTGACTCTCCCAAAAGGGCTTCCAACACAATCCATTACTGCTGCCTTATAGCAACAAATTGATCTTGCTTCAATTAGAGTAATGCCCTGGAGTTCTGGGGCGGATTCTCAGACGTCACTCCAACTGATGGTTAATTGTGACCACATTAATCTTGTTCTTGATCGGTGGTATGTGCGGTGGTAGCGCTGTTATGCACCAGTTTGTGGTGTAGTGTATTGTAAACTATGGATTATGCTAATATTACAATGGCTTTTCAAACAGTAATCAGTCCTACAACACTTCATTTTGTTCTCTGCTTCTTGCTGCTCAGCTCTCCAAATTCTCACACTCCATCTTATCAAACCAGATCTCTGCCCTCCGTGTCGACAGAAAAGAGCAAACACACAACTATCGTCTGCAGCTGTTCAAATATTGTGACATGTGATCTCTGGGCTGGCACAAAGACCGCTTGTAATGAACGACTGGGACACAAAGAACTGGGAGGACGGGGAGCTCATCTCTAGCGGCCTGTCCCTACCTCTTGACCAAACACACGCAAACACAAACTCACAGCAAAATAGTTATTGTGCATTCTGCTGCACCTCATGCAGCGCTCCTGTATCTGAAGAACAGCCACACATGCAGAAACTCCACACTTACTAAGCGTCCGCTACTGTCGCCACTTTACCGCCCACAATCATGTAAAGCAAACATGGCAATCAGGAAATCTGAGGAGAAGCATTATCTCCGTAAACCGTGCGTTGAATAAACATGACATTGAGCGGTGGTTTTTAAACAGAAATCTTATCAAAGGAAGACAGAGTAATTGAATTCCTTATCTTATGAAAGAACAGAACTGCTTTTGTTCTGCTGTTTGCCCTGCTTTGTCACTCCTCGACAAGGCGTTCAGAGCCATTCGTTCATCCCACTGCCAGCACTTGTGTTTTGTGTGCTTTGTGGCTTCCATCACAACCATAGACGGGGATCAAATGAACAAAGCCTCGGCCTTTAAGCTCTCCTGACACTTTTTTCCTCTTAAAATCAGGCATTAAGTCCTTCATCTCAACACCTACAACTGTTGCGAATACTGAGATCTATCAGGATTATCTGGGGCTAAATGATAGAAATTTAACAAACCACTGAGCCTAAGATTGGGTGGAAAACACGATGAGCAATTAGAGTTTTATTACAATCAGTTTTTAGAGCTGAACAGACCAAAAAAGACCCCCACAAAAAGTAACAGCAATAGTGAACTCTGGGAGGTGTCGCCATGCCAGTGGCTCTGTGAGGCTGGTAAGGCCCAGCTGTGCTTTGAGCTAAATGCTAACATAGCATACTAACATGCTCACATGCACATATGCTGATGTTTAGCAGGTCACTGATCATGTTCACCATCTTAGTTAAGAGTGTTAGCATGCTAACATTTGCTAATTAGCATGAAACACAGTACATTTGCAAGATGGGAGTGTCATAAATTTTGCATGTATGTTTTAAGCTAGATGCTAACATCAGCATGCTAACATGCTTGCATGCTGATGTTTAGCAGGGTGCTTATCATGTTCACCATCTTAGTTACAAGTGTAAGCATGCTACCATTTGCTAATTAGCATTAAACATGCGTAGGCTACACTTCCAAGATGGAAGTATCACAAGTTTTGCAAGTGTGTTTTAGCTAAATGCTAACATCAGAATGCTAACATGCTCACAATGACAATACTAACACATATGTTGATTTTTAAAAGGCATGATGCTTAACATGTTCATCTTCATCTTTGGCGTCAGCATTTGCTAATTGGCAGTAAACACAAAGTAAACTTAAATGTTTGATGAAAAGCTAACAGATCATTAAGGTTAGCACAATTCACCCTGAGAGGAATGTGAATGTCACTGCCACATTTTACGCCAGTCTATCCGATAGTTGTCAAAATCATTTCACTTACACACCACATAGGTCAACCTCAAAGTGATGCTTGACGTCATTACAATATTACGTTTCATCCGCTGGGAAGTGCGATTTTTTGCACAAAATAACTGATACACCAACGGAGCTATTCCTAGAGCCAAAACCACCACAGTCATGACCATTTGTCACCCAAGACGTCACTAAAACAAAGAGGAATCTAGATTAACAGTTTAATAAAATTAGGCAAGAGTCTGAGACCTGAAAAGCGTAGGTGTTAAGTACTTCCTCCTTTACTTATGTAAAGAAGAATGCTCTCAATTTAAATGAGGTCATGGAGAAAACTATGTGTGAAATTTCTATTGAGAGCCTGAGGCCTTTGAGAGGGCTATTTATGAGCATTTGTTTCTCCATTTAAAGTGCTGAAAAAGAAAAAGTAAATTAAGATAAATGCTATTTACACATCTACATTTTGGTTGAAAACCTCGTGGCAGCATTACAACATAATTAATGTTATAGAAAATGAGGCTACTGAACTGTAACATTTTGGAATTTTGAAAATGCTTCAAAAAAACGTGAGCAACAAGGATAGCTTTATTGGGAGTTATGAGATCCATTAAACTTGCAACACTTTTTTATGCAGCCTGAGTGATACGCACGCATGACGTGAACACCCTTGAAGCCAAATGTATTTATTCGTGAGAATGAAAAACAGATCGGACGAGAATGTGGCTTTTTAATTGCGGCAAAAGAGAAGAGAGAATCACGTCAGAGTTCAGCTATTCTGATAATCCCAGAGTTGAGGCATGACCTCACTGAAGGGGCCTTGTATGGTGTATGTCACATCCGCTTTTCTTCTTGGCTTGATGAAGCACTACAGACTTGGCTCCTCATGAGGCACGAAGGTATGAAATAATACTTTGATCTGAGGGGCCTCTGGCACAGTTGCTGCAGTGTGCCTGCTTACATTAACACTGAACATGGCTCAATGAGCCTATAAAACAAGTGAGAAAAGGCCCATTAAAACCACATTGAAAGAATATGTTAGATAACATGTCGGCTCTTTTTTTCTTTTCACTCTCAAAACCACGAGACCATCATATTCATCATCTCCACATGAAAGAGGATAGTTCAGAAGATGATTCATAGAAATATATAATTAATTTCTTTCAGCAATCTTCTAGTTATTTGGGCCAGTGATACATCCCCTTGTTAAACAGCAGGAAGCAGGATACTTTCCAGACGGTGGACAAATAAGACAAAACAAAAGTAGTTTCATAAATGAGCTATTCTGAATTGAGGCGGATTTAATTTGAAATATACAACGCCTTTTCTTCTGCAATGATTGCTGGCATGAACATAAAGCAAATGAAGAGTCATAGTCACAGTTATGAGTCATCTTGAAATACGGTCTTTGGAGGGTGTCTCATTTTAGCTTTTGAAATAATGACTGATAAAGTTTTGGGAACAGTTTTCAGTGAGGTCAGCAGATAGAAAAGTGGTAATGCCTTCATTCTATGACTTTTTACTCTGAATATTTTACCAATATAAATCATACAGTGGTGCAGGGATCTGTTTGAAGTTAACATCGCCCAAATTCCCTCTTCAAAAAGCTGAGATTTTTCCATTTTATTTCAGATCTTTCTGTAGTCAGAATTTTTTTTTGCATGAGAAAATAGATGTGTGGCGTGCAACATGTGAAAAGTGTCACTTACGTCAGTCTCACAGTCAATGTTTAAGATTTGGCAGCACTGCAGTTGAAAACTGGGACATTTCCAGGGAAAGCTCCAGCCAGGGACAGGCCAACTAACATGGGGACTGTCCCCGAAAAAATGGGTACATCTGGTCACCATATACATTTATACAATTTAAGCTTCAGTTTAATATATTAAAATATTTGATTTAAAGGCATCTTACCAGTGGTCAAAAGTGCCTCTCTCCTAAGCTAGTTACATTAGCTTTAGCAAAAGTTTTGCTGTTGTTCTTTTTTTTTTAGCTTTCACTAATAGCTGTAACTATAGCCTCTTTTCCAGAATTTATTTACCTGGGTAAAAGAATTCCTGCTAATCTGTGTGGTTTGTGTTTCCACTGCACCTCAAAGTTCCAGAAAATGAATTCAAATCAGGCTGATGACGTATGGGGGAGTGGTAAAAGAAACTGCACTACACCTCCAGTCCAGTAGGTGGCGGTA
>JAPZEB010000023.1:3381731-3396887 GCA_029783705.1 Chaetodon striatus | reverse complement strand
GTATCATCGTTAAAGGGACAGTTCACCCCAAAATCAAAAATACACATTTTGCCTCTTACCTGTAGTGCTGTTAATTAGTCTTAATTGTTTTGGTGTGAGTTGCTGAGTGTTGGAGATATCGGCCGTAGATGTCTGCCTTCTCTCTAATATAATGGAACTAGAGGGCACTTGACTTGTGGTGCTTTAAGCACCGAGAAATACATTGAAGAACTAAACAGCAATGTCTCTTTGCAGAAATTCTGACCTGTTTAATCAAGATAATCCACAGACCTTATTGTGAGTTTCCATAAATTTATAATAATAACTAGATAATGGATCCCAAGATGGTGCTCAGTCATTCCAATGGAGTTGCTCACCTGGCACATATGCCAAAAAGGGTTTCTTCTGTGGTATGTGGCCCACTGAATATATGCAGTTATGTTTCTTCTGCTGGCCCTGCCCTGGAGCTCCCACTCAGCTTTACATCGTGTTGACATCGGAGACTTATAAAATGATTTTCTTGGCTCGAGGAAAGTTTACAAATATAAAATCTCCATGGATCAAAAATTCATAATAAAAGGATTCATAATTGACCTTGTTTCCAGTTCCTGGCGTCCTGTCAGCAGTTTTATAGACGTCTCTTTTATGTGGTGGTCTAGAGGAAAAATGTTTTTTGGGCCTCATGGGATTTTTTTCACTGCAATACCACAAATGACCACTGTGGAAAAATTGGCTGCAAGGCTGAGCAGCGTTCCTGGGGGCCTGGGAGCTCCATGTTGGAGCTATTTTCTTTCTATCGAGCTACACCTGCCAACCGCTAGCTCACCTAGCACCACTGAGCTAGCTGAGGAGGACGCCACTAATGTTTACATCTTGTGCTTTCACAAGCACGAGCCTCTCGTCCATGAGTAGATGCAATATTCCTTCAGGTTGGTGATTCGGTTCCCACATGAAACTGATCACGAGATCTGTGGATTATCTTGAGTAACTGGGTCATGGTTTCTGTAAAGTGACATCGCTGTTGAGTTTTTTCAAATGTATTTTTCTTTGGCACTTTGGGCACCACAAGCTGAGTGCCATCTAGTTCCAGTATATTACAGAGAAGGCAGACATCTCTACGACTGGTATCTCCTCCACTCGGCAACTCACACCAAAACAATCTAGACCGATAAACAGCATTACAAGTAAGGGGAAAAATATGTATTTTGGATTTGGGGTACACTGTCCCTTTTAGCATAATACTAAAATCGAAGGATTTAGCTAGATGTACTGTATTAGTTTCTTGCTCTGTTGAGCGTAACACTCACCAATATTTTCTCCTGGATCAGACAAACCACCGGGGAACTTCCAAGCATTCTTTGTCTGAAACACAAAGTTAAAATTTAACATCAATCGTGACAGATGGCACTGCTGTAAATGTATCTTAGAGTCATATCAACATGTGTACTTAAAATAATGTCCATTTAATCTTGTTTTGAATCATAAAATCTTTCAGTCATCCAGTTTAAAGTCACTTGTTTGTTGCAAGTTATTTAAATCAGAGGTGCCGTCCTTCAGCGTGGCAGTAGTTTTGTTTTTTTTTTGCTTTAAGAAAATAAAGGTAATAGATTATGTGTTCAGAGGGTCATCATATGTATCTGAACTAATAGTTACACAGGCAGAGAGATGTTTAACGCTCTGATCTGAGCATCCTTTGCTTTTATATTTTATATTATATATTACACTCTGGAGACTTTTACATTTGATGCGGTGAAGTGTGTCTTCCAAAACTGTTTCACCACTTATCCTTGATATTTAATGACAGTATGCTGCTGTGACTGTGAGTGCAAATGCAATGGTAATAATGTGTGAGAACTCAAAAGACAATCAATAAAAGTTTCACAGGCAGTCTCAACACATCTTATCGTACCCACATTCAAAATTCGAGGACACATCGAGTGACAGTTTCTTTTGTATTTCAAGAATTTTAGAACAGCATGCGAAAAACAAACAAAAGAAACATAATAATTAAACATGCAACATCAATAAATCAAAACGTTGGGCCAGCCAACACATCATTTCCCCAAAATACAAGATGTAGAAATAGATGAGAAAAACAACAACACACCAAAAATAATTATAAAAAGGAACTGAAGATCAAAACAGGTGGATGGGCTGTTGTTACAGTACATAACCAGCAGATGGAGGCATACAGTGTGACATCGGTAACACCAAACATGAACGTAAGAGGTGAAACGGAAAACCAGACAATAACCCATCTCCCCCCAATGACAGCGTTTGATTATCTGGATTAAATTTCATCCTGGTGCTCCCCCAAAGCACCAACAGATCAACAGTCATGATGTAACATCTTTAATAGAAGAAAATATTGTTATAATTTAGGCTGGTAATCACAACCTTCGATACCATGTGGCAGACGGGATGATGGTAAAACAGGACGAACGGAGAGCTTCTGTCATCCTGAATACTTAATCTGTTCAGGTGAGTCCAAAAGGCACATCACATTGCAAACAAAACAAGATGGAAAGTACGCTCTGGTAACATCGGTACAATATTTCAACTCACTGCCTTAAGGTTTATAATCCACCAAATAACACTGGTGCACACTCTGAAACATATTCTCAAGTCCTGCTTTTAAAATCCATAATTTTCTTTTTTATTTCATTTAAATAAAATATCACTTCAGGCCCCAAAACATCACATGTCGGGGGAGGGTCATGTCGAAAAAGGTAACCTAGATTTCCAACCAGTACGATGACTAAAAGAGACGTTTCAGGTGAACAAAATTACATGAGGCAAGATAAATCCAAAGAAAGCACATCAACATGACTGGTTGAAGTAAACCATAAATGACAGCACAAATACAGTACACAATTTCTCTTCCTGTTCTACCAAAAAAAGGCAAAGTAAAAACAGAATACTGCATGAAACAGAGATGGTGGTTCAGTACATAGTAAATACAGGTTAATGTTAAAAAGAATACTGGTCTCTGTGACTTTCCCTCGTTAACAGTTCAATCAAACTCTCTCATCGCTGATTTGTCCGCACGTGAATCTCTTTTTAAATGACCTGAGCTGTACCAAGTAGTCTGCATACAGTGCATCAAACTACACCCAAATACAATACACCCTAATTGTCAAGTACATACTGATAGTCTTCATCCGTGACTTGTAACACGCGTGTGCCTGTATCTCTAACACCTGCCTCTGAAGTCATGTTTGAAGATTAATGTGATTTTCAAGGCCATTCTTTCAGGTTCGTCTAGCCGCCTGTTAGCTACTGAACATAAATAAAAACACGGGACATGAACGCAAGTTGTCCACAAAAAACAAGTATGTACTGTAAGTCAAAAAATATCAACTCAGACTAAGTGTGCTACTGCAGTAAGTACAGAAATACTAGGTAGTGTTAACGAGTGTTATCAGTCTGTATGGATGGCCCTTTGCGCCTACTGTCTGTGAGCTATGACCTTACTGTAGGCTCGTACAGTAGACTGGGTCGGGTGAACTACATCACAGTGTCAAGGCATAGCATGGCTCATCATGGCAGAAAAGATGAAGTAGCACCTGATGGTGATAAAGAGGTTAAGGGCCTGCATCGGAAAACAACAAATACCTGTATGGTAGTCGGTAAAAAAACAGAAGAAATGTCTTAAAATGACATGTCTCAGGGAGTATTCCTGTTTAGTGAAGGCAGCATGAGAAGGAAACCATGACACAGAATACTGAGTCTGAAGAAATGCAGCAAAATCTCAAACAAGTCCAGGATGCGGATCCACAGTGGCCAGGACTTGGCGTGATCACTACCCGATCCACGATGAAGTGCAGGACAGACGCATGGGCAGGACGAGTCCAGGCATGTCACCTCAGTTTCAAGGTCCACAGCATATACTGCTCATATCGTTCTTCATTTTATAACACTGTCTCTGATCTGACATACTGCAGCTGATCTGATTCTGTACTCTGAACAGTCTTGGAGCTGTGTCAACCGTCCTGTCGTTCAGCTCTGCAGCTTCTTCAGTTAGAAATCTCTATTAGCCACCTCTTCTCTTCAGTTTAGCAGGACTATCTCTCTGCTGTACACCCTCGGGGGACTTCCATGGGAAGTATTGTCAGATTAGGCGAAGCAGGCAGGCAGGGTCAGTGGCATGACTGGTTCGGGCTACGGCCTGGAGGCCGGGGCTTCAGCTGTGGTAGCTGGGCACAGCTGCCTGTTTCTGGGAGAGACGCAACAGCTCCTCCCTGATGGCCTTGATCAGGGAGGCAGAGGAGTGGGTCGGAGGAGATGTGTCCAGGGGCGGTGGGGCTGACAGATAGCCCACCCCGGGGGTGTCTAGGTGGACAGGGGGTGCTGAAGGCTCCCTGATACCACTTCTGGGCGTCTGGAAGATAGAGGAGGACGAGTAGTCAGGACAGTCCAGGAACTGAAGGTGGAAAAGAAAGGGCAAACAGAAGGAGAAAGAGGGAGAGGAGGAGGAGAAAAAATGTGAAGAAAATAGAGGAAAAATATCAAGCGACAGGACTAGAGAGTGCGTGAGAAGAGAGAACTAGAAAAGATTTCCAGAGCAGCACAACATTATAAGACAGCGGTTCCCAACAACGGGGTCCAGATCTCTCCTCAGTCGTTAGTTTAAGTTTCACACATTTTAATATACTGATCATCATACCTGCGTCTGGCCATGTTGTCAAGCTAGTAGATTGCTGTTTGTGTTAAGTAGCTGTACGTTATTCACTCACTCTACAGCAGGAAACAGCACTTTAAAATATAAACTCAGTGCCTGAAATCTACTGTACTTCAGTGTTTTACAATCTCGACATGTTCCCGAGTCACTTGCGGTCCATTCAGAGTGGACTGCGACCCACCAGTTGGGAACCACTGGTATCAGACCACTACACCTGCACAAGACACAAATAGTGAAATGTTCCCCTGACTGCAAATAGCGTCTGAGTGCTTCTGTGCTCTTTATTAAGTTCATATGCAGGCCACATTTGGTGAGAAAAACTGTTTCTATGCAAACAAGTCTCACTGCAAAAATAGGCCAAGTCACAAAGATCAGCACTAATAGCTACACACAGTTACAGTGTACAATTAGTGTCTTCAGTAAGTTGGTGGTAACTGAAGTACACAAAAGGACTGGGATATTAAATCCCACATACCTTTTTATTCTTTGTCACATTTAAATTCCTGGACATACGTTTTGAGGAATGTCTCTGCACCTCACTGGTAAGGACCTGTAGCTCCAGGTCGGAAAATATCAGTTTTCATTTCTCTCTTGTCTCTTGTTCTTCCTACTGTGTTCCTGGTGCAAAGGCAACGTTTATACTTTGCCAAAAAAAGGCACACAATTCATGGTGCTATCAGTGGCTGCAATCCTTTTTTTTTTAAATGCGTGAGAGGGAGCTTATAGGATAAGGCTGGCATTATTCTATATTCCGGAGAAAAGCTCAAAACCAAAAATGTCTCTTAATACTTTCTGCTTTCTCTGGCCTGTCTGTCGTTCTCAGTCCCACGCCCATTTGTTCCTACTCAAGATGTTTTTATCTTTAAAATTGAGCCACAAATATATGGTTTCATTTTTATAAAAAAAACTCTGTAAATTCCTAAAACTGATTGGCACTGTTTTTTTTAGTGCACATCACTCAAACAGATTTAAATGGCATATTTGTTGGGGCTATTCTCAGCCACAGATTGATATACATTTGGTGCTTTAGCGAGAATTTACAGCACCAGGGCGGTGTATATGGGACTGACTCAAAATAAACTCCAGTACCCATGATCATGATAATTAAAGAAAACATCACCCTGTGCAACATCATGGTTCACTGATGTGTTTTAAATCGTTTCCTGACAGCAGTAGTGAGCTAGATTTGTTCTCAGGATCAGTTCATTGTTGATTTTTGGTCTTTTCATGGGATTTGTTGACATGAAACATTATACAATTTCATTCAGATTTAAATGGATAAAAGACAAGACCTCCTGGGTCTTAACAAAATTAAATTTGTGATTCACTCACTGCATCTTTTTCCGGTTCTGCCCTGGAGAAATTGTCACCATGGTAGTGGTTCCACCCGATGCATCCATTCTGCCCTGGAGCGGCTCTGACCCCTGCTGGGTAACCGTTCATCCGACTGGACAATCCCACCTGTGTAAGATGATGGAGCTGGGCGCCTACACACACACACACACACACACACACACGCACACACACAAACCACATCAGAGCTACAGTACCTGAAACTCAATCCTCAGCAGCCTCTCCTTTAATATGCTTTGATGCAATCACTACAGCCTACAAAGCACTCTGTGCTGCACTCTATATGGTAAATGCCAGAATCCATTTCTATTAGTGTAAGTCACATGACGGCAGCAGCATCACGCCAGCTCCTTTAATAATTTAAGAGAAAGACAGGGCTCTCTCAGTTTAACAGGTTTATGGAGTGGAGGTGTGTATCTGTTTGAAGGAACAGCACTGTGGCCCACATCCAGAAGTGATCTAAAATGAACCATATCCACAGACAAACAACCTCCAAGTGTTGATTCCTTTCTTTTTTTTAAAATTTAAATTAAGGAGTGAGAAGTGGAAATGAGATTAAGACACATGCAAACCTTTGGCTTTGTTTACATCTGAATCCAACAGTATTAGTGGGCATGAAAACAGGTTTAAAGCTATTTGTATGGGTCTGCGTGTGTGCAGTTTCCACTTGTACCTGTAGTTCCCCCTACTGGTCGCGGTCTGGCAGATGAGGGCAGCTCATCAGAGTAGAGGCCCCTGCTGGAATACAGGCTGTCTGGCTGGAGCTGCTCACACTGCCCTGCTGTTTCTCCTGGTGGCAGGTAGCTCGAGCCAAGGCCCTGCCTGAAACATAAACAAACGGATTTTTCATTTTCTCTGTTGTAATTTAATGGAAAACATATTGTGGCAAATTTATTGGAATTCTTGTCAGTTGTGAGCCATTAAAAAAAAAAATAAACATATGCGTCATTTCCTGCAAAACCAGTGACATCATGGATGCTTCAGGTGCTGACGCTAAAAAGATTTCCAGAAAGGACCTATCTTCTTCACGATCAACTAATGAAACTTAAAAACTTGCACTTATACTGTACAATGCTGCATACAATTAAGTATGTGTGTGAGAGGACAGATCACATTGTGTGTCGTGTATCTGTGAAGCTGTTTGCATGCTTGACAACAGGGTCATTGCTCACTCTGATTCTAAAGTGTCTTCTACTGTATGTGGTACAAACTGTAACATAAAACTGACCTCATGCGGTTCACAGTCTTTAACGTTTCACAGTTTAAAATCAAAAAACACAATTAAGTGTTTGACAGCTGCTGCTGATACTCAAGTTTCACTGTGACAACTTCTTTGACCACAAATACATCAGCTGTGTTTTCTTTGGCTGTTCTGCTTTCTAGAAAATGAACTGACACCATGAAAAAAACTGCTTAAATTTGCGTGTGTATCTGTGTTAGGACATGAATGAGTGAGTGAGTGTGTATGGGTATCTTTTTGGAGCTAGTCCAGAGAGCATTGCTTGGACCTGATCCATTAAACCAATAAAATAAAGATGACTCTTGTTTCATTAGTCATGAGGCCCAACTCACTGGATGCACCCAGGGGAAAACATTCCCACTGGTAACATGGTGGAAATTAGGCTGCGCTGATCAATAAGGAATCACTTTGGTGTTGGGAAGAAGTCAACGTCAAATAAGCACATTATTTATTAATTTATACATGAATACTCGATTTTCATTGACTACTACTAACCTTGGGATCAGGCCTTGGACAGGAGGAGGGGACAAGCTCAGCTCAGTGAACCTCTGGGGAAGACAAGAGAAGACACACAGCGCTTAGGAGAAAATGTGCAACAATAGTAATGACAAAGACTGCAAACAGGAAGCCATTTTAGGTACAATCAACACACGGACTACACTTGTATGGTGCTTTTCTAGTCTTCCGACCACTCAAAGCACTTTTACGCTACATGTCACATTCACAGTCACGCAGTGGCAGCTGAAGCTACCATACATGGTGCCACCTGCTACTCAGTAGCCATTCACATGCACTCACACTGATGGAAGAGCCATCAGGAGCAATTTGGGGTTCAGTATCGTGCCCAAGGATACTTCGACATGTGGACTGGAGGAGCCAGGGATTGAGCTGCCAATCCTTTGTTTAGTGGACGACGCACTCTACCTCTGAGCCACAGCTGCCCCCAAACACTCAGCAACTTCACACTACACATCTTGCAGTCAGTATCCAGATACAGCTAATACAAATATTGCAATTAATGCAAAGAGAGCCTACAGTGGATGTTGATATTTCCTATAAATTAAAAGCCTTTTGCCATGTACAGAATATTCGGGCAGTGGGGCTCACTTCATGCACTGTAGTAAACACTTTGTTGGATATCCTTCTTTTTTACAGCTGACCTTTTACAGCGTATTAAAGCACCGAACCTGCAAAAGCGGAACTGCAAATGGCTTTTTATGGCTCCACTGCTCACTGTTAAGTCACTCTCTATATTTGTCACCTGGGGTGAACACTAGTGTTGGACTATAAGAGACAGAGTTGTGAATAATGTATGTTGATGGCTGTGAAATGCATTTAAACATTGATTTTAAGAACATAAATGAGATTATCATAGTGATAATTAAACTACAGGCAAGATAGGAATGTGTTTCGTATTAGTAACATATAACAGCATATCATAACAAGTGCTATTTTTTTTTTTATTTCTCCATTAATAGTCCTAATACTGATGCCTTATTGCAAATCTAATCTGAGTGATTTCATGAGCAAAAACCTCTACAGCTTCCTCTAACACTTGGATAACGCCATCTCTAAACAACTCCTATTTTTTCTGTATATACTACCCATGGGCACTGAAAACCTTTATTTAATTTTAGCTCAGCTCTACCCTTAAGCATGAACATCACAGACAGGGATATGCTATAGATAACTTTTATTTTGTCTCTTGGCAGCCCCACCCATAACATGAAACACTATGAACACAGTGTGTGGCACAAGCACTGTATTATATGAAATCCAAGCTTATCGTGTTCTCAAACTGCAGCACTGCATAAACTGACCTTCATAAACAGCCTTAATACGGTAAAAGTACAAAAAAAAAAATACACTGAGCTTATTATACCAGCAGCCTACAGGGCAGTTATATGACTGTACTGTCTTTCCACAGTCTGTCCACAGTGACAGGAGCTAATGCAGATCAGGCATATGCAGGGTATATTCCTGTACAGTCTTAGGAGTTGGAGATAGCTGACAGGGGTTGTGAGGTCGCAGCTTCATAGGGGCGACAGATGGAGGAATACTTAACTGATTAGTTTGCAAAGAGGACGCGATTAAACTCGAAGCTATAGGCTCCATGCTGCGAATGAGCTGGAAAAAAAAACTCGAGAAAGGGAGGAGATAGTGAATAGAAGGGATTTTACATGGGTCTATTCAGTGTTTTGCTGCTCTGCCGTTACAGGTTTGAACAGGGGGGCCTACTCCTCTCAGTGTGTCCCCAGATTAGTGACAGAGAACAGCTTACAGGAACACAAACTAGCAAAAGCTTAGATGTCATGGAGAACCACTTGTTGCTAACGCATGGTATTTCCTCAGTTCAGCATGAAAGCAGTATGATTTGATGCTATCTGAATGTTTAATGCTCTATTAAAAGTATCCCGCCGGGGGTGGCTACTTACACCAGGGAAAGGACCAAGAGCTTGGTAGGAGGGACCCCAAGGTCTGGGGCCACGGCCTGGAGGGCTGGAGGCAGGGGGGTTGGTGTTGACCCCAGGGAGAGTGATCCCTGCTGTGCTACCCTGAGAAGTGGGCGACACTAGGGCAAAGGCATCGTCCAGCAGGGAGTGCATCTGCTGCCGTGCCTCCTCGATGGAGGGCTGTGGAGGCATGTAGGGGGGTGGGGGAGGGGCGTGGCCTGGAGGAGAGGAAGCAGGGCCGAGGAAGACATCATCGGTGGGGGAGGGGCTCCTGTGAGGGGATCCTGGGCCTTGGTCTGGGTCCGACTGGAGTACACATAATATATTTATGTACAGTTAGAGAGGTACTGGTTACACAGTGAATGTAAGATTATAAAATCCCCTGTACTACTTACTACGTAGGCCACATTGTTGACTCCAGGACATTTTCTGTAATTAGCATCACTGTCTTCAGTGATGAGGTGGTCTTTGTCTGCCTCCATCATGCCTCCATTCAGCTGCTCCTTCATCCTCTGTTTGGGAGAACGCCTCCCTCGACCACTGAGAAAAAAAATGCAGATATTATAATTAAAGGTGCAGGTGATGCTTCTAATCCAAAACACTGTCCATATTTCTTAACAGTCCATTCTGTGTGTGCTCGCACCGGGCCACACAGAGCTACTTCCACCAATCAGCAATGAGGAGTGTCTGTGCTAGTGCACGAGACAGAGGCAAGGCCATGGATGTATAAAGAGAAAGACAGTGGGAGTGAGAGGGAGGCTAAATATTAACAACCTTTATCCAGAATTGCTGACCCCACCTTTAATTTGTTAATATGTATTTTTCATTTACATAAAGCCAGAACAGATGTAAAATATACTCAGCTCTACACAGCCGTATAACTTGTCCCCCACAAAGCCAAACAAGTGCAGTGTCCCAAACCTCTTCTTGGATTCCATGAAGATGGAGGGCATCTGGGCATCCGGGTCCAGGATCTTATCGATCTGTATCTGTGCTTTTTGATAGATTCGATCCTGGTCTTTCGCATCACCGAGGCCACTCGTCATGTCGTCCATGGTGGGGAAGTCATAGTGGCCCTTCCTCTTGGCCCGCAGACGTATCTTGTTACGATGGTGCTCAATCTCTGACTTATGCCTCAGTGCTACTTGTATCTGAAGAGACAATTACCTCAGTTAATCAGAATACGCACGGATGACAATATTTCATTCTGAAGCATCAGATTTTAGCTTATGCTTAAAATAAGATCTACTTTTGCCAAAGGAGTCAGTCAGAAGAGCAAACCTCTTTGTTGATTTGGTTGGTGTCGGACAGTTTGCCGTTGATGGGTGGGCTGTGCAGCGGTGGGACAGGCATGGGCTGCATGGCGATGAGCTGGATTTTGTTGGGGAGTCTCTTGCTTGCGTCTGTGGCGCGAGACATGCGATCAACATGTTCAAAGATGGCGGCTGAGGACAGCTGCTCATTTGTATCAGTCACAGGAGGAGGACCTGAGGAAGGACGTAAAAAAAGACATAGGTCATGACTCAGTCAGGTCAGTATAGTCACTGCAAGTCTACAATGTTTTTGTGGAATTAAACTAAGGGACGGGGCACAGACGACTACTGTGGAAAGATCTGTACGAAACATTTACCTTTTTATTTAATTGACATGACTATATCTGAAATATAGCCTATAACAAAAGCGTGATGTAAATGTTTCCGACGGTGACATGAAATGAACAGACTCCCAAAAGCTTAACTTCATTTCAAACAAATGTTTCAGCCTTTGTTTGTGAAGCTGATTGTCTCTACGCAGTGACTGGCAGCTCAGCAGACAGTGATGGATGGTGAGAGCAGGCCGAGCACAAAACTACAACAGAAACAAACAGACAACACACAGACACAGCTGCTGGAGGTCAAGCCTGAGGTCTACAGAGACACAGATAGAGAGAGGACAAACTCTTACCAATTCTATTCTTGCCTGCAAACAGCAACAGAAAGGAAAAAAAAGAGTTTCATTGAAGAGAAAGAAATCAAATAAAAGCACCTAATATAGAGGTGGTGACTGTATATTGTCAATGGAATAAAAAAAAAAGCCTAGTGAATTGAGGTTTGGCCACCATGAGTGCTGTTTAGAAGTAAAAAAAAATAAAGGAAAGACGCAAAAAGAGAGGGAAAGGCAATGTAGGAGTGAGTCATCTAGGGGGTTGGATTTCTGCAGCTGATAAAAGCTTCTCTTCATGTTCATTAATCAGAAAGAAGAAAGAAAGGAGCTGCTTCTGATGAGCAGAAAACACACTGATCAAAACACAGGCTGAGAGGGCAGAAAGAAAGACGGCACATTACATAATACTGTGTGTGTCTTATATACAACCTTCTTATAAACATTGTGGCAGAGCATATACAGTCCCAGGCTGAGATTTATCAATAACAAAACAGAGCCCATTCCTCTGTGGGTGAGTCAGGCTGTAGTCTGTGTGCCTGACTGCCTCTGGCTCCAGCACGTAGTCGCTGACTGGCATTGCCGGCTTGAATCTATCAACAAGCTGTCAGATGGAGTAACTTCAGCTATTTTTTCCTTTCTCCCTCCTCTCTCTGGACTTCTTTCGACCACTGAATACAGTTCCCACCAGGTGTTTCTTTTACCTTCACTGTTCCCCTCTGTAATTTTGATGTCACTGCTTGGTTTGACGCTGCACTTTTCCTCAGTCCTCCTCTGCTTTCTCCTCTTTCACCCCTTCACAGTCCCCCCTGCCCTCAGTCTGCCCCTCGTGTCAATCAAATCATGCCAGCTTGAGTTGCTCTCTTTTTGTCTCTTCATGCCGGCCTCAGTCCCTTCAGTTCCCTCCTCCCCCCTCTGTGTTTGGAGGAGTAATGTTGAGTGTTGCCTAGGCTACTTGCCATTTAAAACATTGATGGGGACCTTACGGGTCTGCTTGCTGTCGCTGGGCGTGGCGTGGGCTCTCAGGTTCTCCTCGGTTGATTCCCGCTCACTGGAATGGTCACTTACCACAGAGTCACCGTCAGACGGCGAGATTCTGCCCGGAAAACACACACACACAAACACACACATGCAAACATGAATTATTGAAGTCCAAGAACACACTAACATGCTGAAATGCCATGCATAATCGAAAATAGTGCTTTTCCAGAAAGATAAAAGCTGAGGAGACTTCTAAGAAATGCTAAAATGATTTGAAGCTTGTAGTGCTACATGCTAGAAAGTATTTCCACTGACAGAAATATTCAGTTCCTGATGAATTTGTCCTGGCTGGCTATCAAGTGAGGAGAAATAATACTCCACTCCACAAAAAAGCTGGTGTAATGGACTCTATTAGTGACAGAAATTCATAAATGCATAAGCAATAACTGCTGTGCTACTGTGTTGATGTCACATAGGGATAGTTGCTAATGGTGCACATATATACAAGCTATCACTACAATGAAAATCTAAGAAGTCCCAGTACATACA
Source organism: Chaetodon striatus (assembly GCA_029783705.1). NCBI lineage: Eukaryota > Metazoa > Chordata > Actinopteri > Chaetodontiformes > Chaetodontidae > Chaetodon > Chaetodon striatus. Next base: position 3,383,731 of record JAPZEB010000023.1, on the reverse strand, counting down.
GCATGTTTACATCAATTGAAACTATTTAAAATTAGTCTAAAAGATCTGCAAAGAATCAGATAAAAATGATATTTACCTTAACTTAATATACTGTGAAACAGACATTCTGCAAGAGCAAATGAAAGCCCTCAACGTCTAGCACATAAATAATTGATCAGAGGATCTGTCAAAAGCTTTTTGTCTGGTTGACTGACCGTCCCAACTGAGTTGGGGGGGAATTCAGAGTGATGGGGTAAAAAAACAAGCTCTGCTAAATGTCTAAATAAATGTCTTTATAGGTTAGAGGATTCAAAGTGAAACACACTTTCGTGATTAAAACAAGTGTTTTGGCCAGAAAATAAAGAGTACTCTGGTGACCGTAACTCTTTTTGGTCCTTTTTTGTTATGTAACCTGTACAGACATAACCCGATGTAATTTCATTTTCTCATTTCCTCATATTTATTTTGAGTCCCTATTAACTGTTTCCTTCGTCAAAGTTGCTCCTCTTGCTCTGTGCTACCAGCAGCACTGACCTTCCTCGCCTCCGACCGCTGCGGGACGCCTTGGTGGAGGTTTTGGATATGGGTGTGGGGATCTCCCCGTTCTCAGATGGACTGAGGCCATCTTTAAGGGACAGGGGGAGGGGCCCAGGGCCGGGCCCTGGTGGGCCAGGCTCCTGGATCACCATGACATCATCCTTACTCTGCTGGCCAAGGTGCAGCTTGGCAAAGTCGAAGCCTTTCACACTGGGAGCCTGCAACTGAGGACAGGGACAGAAGAGGCGGAGAGAGGGGAGGAAAAAAAGCGTTTTAGGAAATGTGGAATGGAAGTAAACTGTAGAAAGCCATTTAGCAGATGTTACAGAGGCTAGAGAGGGTGTGTGAGGTAATTAACAATACTGTAAGTATTTACCTAACGACAGGGACATATTAAGTAATGTAGAGTTCATCATCTTTAAGTGGAATCATATGTCAAGATGACACTGCTGCATCTTGACATATGATTTTGAAGTGTGTGATTTTACAGCACATAGCATGACATACTACAGTGGTTCTCAACCAGGGGTCTGGGGACTCTTAGAGGGCCTTAGGAAGGTTCCAGAGGGTCCCCAGAAAAATTGGAAATAGTTTATTCTCACTATCTAATACAGTATAGACGTGATCCCAGTGTCAATAAGGGTCATATGAGTGGCTATTCTAATCATAGCTTTCACTTCTTCCACAGTTACTTTCTTAACTATAGACATCTTTAGTATTCTGGTCTTAGCAGGGGCGTAAATATAGACAGTGCAGGCAGTGCGGTTGCACTGGGGCACTTAAGGTTGACAGATAGAGTGGGCCCTCCAACAATGTGTTGGGTGGAGAATGGGCCATTATGAGTGACTGCCACCTTGGAAATATGCCTGTTTTCAAAGAAGCACTCTCATTAATTTAAAAACAGTGCCATTTGCTATATATGCCCTTGAAAACCCCCAAGTCTGTTATGTTTTTTTTCTTGTATAACAAAATTACATGCTTATTTAAAAAAAAAAAAAAAAACAACTATAAATTTTTAAAATGAAATCAATAATTTCTAATTTTCTTTGGTATTTTTGTGATATACAGATATGTAATGATGACTGCTGGGTAATATGGTTTTAATGTTTTCCAGTATCAAGTCTCTGATCATGTGACGAGATGATATGTGCGAATAGTGTGCACAATTGGGCCGGTCATAATAGCCTGCACTGGGGGCCTGTCATAACTACCGTACACCATTGGGTCTTCATCATATCTAACAACCCAAATGTTTTCAGATGGAGGTCCCTGAAGAAAAATCTTATTAAATGGGGGTCCATGACTGATGTGTATCAATTCAGGGGTGCACGACATGAAAAAGGTTGAAAACAAACCACTGATATCCTGTATATCGTTATAGAAACAGTTGTTATGACTGCTGAAATTATCACCCAGCCCTACTTCAGTGGCAAATGTGCAACGAAGGTACATAATTACACTGAATGACTGATGAATGGACGTCC
>JAPZEB010000023.1:3353665-3366172 GCA_029783705.1 Chaetodon striatus | reverse complement strand
GACTGGAAACTATACTGTACTGAATTGTGGAGTAAATCTGTGATAGTTTTTCACCGTTTTTGTGTCCAGGATTTTTTGTGTGAGCCTGAAATCATGGCTCAGTGACACACTGTTGCCATCCTTATCATGACCACTCCCCCACTTTAATAAAAATAGCACAAGTGTTGTATCATTTATCCCCTGTGTGTGAGTGGCAAGTTTGCTATGTTCAAAAAGCTCTCTTTGCTCTTTCAGCTCAATAAGTACATGAATAAACAACTCTATTAAATGCCACAATCAAATGAACACTGGCAGGCCCGGCAGTTACTGCTCAGTGCTGTCGGTGTGTGCTTTGTGCTAAGGCTAGCTGCTGAACGAAAGAGTATCACCATGGAGCTACAGCCCGTTCTTCAGCTCGTGTGTATGCTTTGTGTCGCTGGGTTAGCTGCTTACTAGAGTCTGTCACTCTTTGTTTCAACTCCTTCAGTTGACGTGCTGAAGAAGCATGTCAGTAATTCAGAGCATAGAAAACTGCTTATTATTTCATGATTTTGAAACCTAATTTTATATGCTTGGAAATATTTTTATTTATTCACGTTTGGCTGGGTGGTTAGTGACATATTTTTCTGTGCCGTGACACACTCATAACACATATTTACTTTTGCATTCCCTGGACTTTAACAGAATAACTTAACCCCTGTTAAGATGAATTTACCTGCAGCTCCACAGACTTGTTGAATTCCGCTTTCAGTATGTCTCTCACTTGAGACTTGGCATATCCAATAGTGGCCCCGGAGGGAAAACCTTCAGAAGAAAGCATAAACATTGTATTATAGCTTATTCCATTATAGTTCTCATATATTCCATATTCAAATTAGTTTTCAGTCATAATTGCATACATCATACATGTGGATTGCATAAAACTATTTTTAATAAAACACAGAGTATGATTAAATACCAAACGTACCAATTTTTACTAAATAAGCAGGCCTGTCGAGGTTGCAGAGGTACTGTTTTGATGGTGCTGCTGTAGTTGTGGTCTTTCCACTGGTGGTAGGGATGATGTTGACACTAGTTGAGGCTTCTGTGGTGGCAGTAGTTCTAGCTGTGGCTTGATGAGAAGCAGTGGTGGCAGGTGTAGTTGTGGGTACAGCAGAGACTGTATTAGCTTCACTGCTAGATGGGATCAAGGTCATTGTGGCTGGGATGTCAACTCCATCCTCAGTCACCCCCTGATCACCCAACAGGACCGGAGGGACCAGAGTGACATTAGATGTAGGTTCAGTTGAAACTAAAGTGATATTGTGAGTGTGTTCAGCTGTAAAAGTGGAGTCTTGGGGGGTTAACTCTGTTGTACCAGCCGTGGTGTTGGCAGCAGTTTCAGTGGGATCAGGGGAGAAGGCTATGGTTGCAGTTAAGACAGGAGTGGTGTGTATGGTACTTGATGGGAAGGACTCTGTAACAAACCAGTGGACATCGGTCAGAGAGGAGGAAGACACCGCATCATCTGGCAGTAAAGGCGTGGCACTGGGTAGCATAGCCTCTGTTAATACAGTGCTGTCCAGGCCGCCAGTTAGAGTATGTGCAGGCCAATCTGTGGTGGACACCTGACCACTCCAGACCGAAGGAGAGGGATCATAAAAGTGGGTTGGGACGATGGAAGGATCCAAAAAAGGCTCAGAGGCATTGACTAGGTGAGGACTCTCCTCTGTCGTTGCTACCGGGGTTGATTCGTCTTGAAGCTCAAACCCTGACAGATCACTGGACGACTCTTCCTCATTCAGTTTGGTGTCATTGGTGAAGCTACTTGTGGGTGTGATGTCTGTAGTACTGATGGACACCACAGTAATGTTCCCTCTTTGCTCAGCTCCAGTGTCTGAACTGTTGTTCTCCCTGGTCAACTGAGTGGTGTAATACTCCAAGCTGTTCATGTCAGGTAAGAGGACATCTGTCGGTTGAATTGTGAAAGCATCGGGCCAATCGATGTCTGACGTGTCAAGTATCTCGCTGTTAGCTGAGGGAGTAGGGTCCAGTGTGTAGTGAATTGTAGAGGACAAAGAGGAAGGATAAATAGATTTAAGTGGAACAATGGTGTTGTATGCTGTTGTGAGGCTGGGAGAAGGTGAGACATAAAGAGGACGCGAGGACGAAGGTGATATGCCTACTCTGGAAGGAAAGGATGTGTCATAGATTTCTGTATAGTCCTCCAGATCATACGAGTCAGAGGGCACCTTGGTGACCAGAGAGTAGTCCTCTCCATCTGCATTTAAGAATGACATTGTCTCCAAGTAGTCCCCGGACCCCCAGTCCACTTCCATAGTGTTAGTGGGGTAAAAGTCCTCTAGAGAGATGTCAGTGGGTTCAGATGAAGGTGATGTAGGGTGGGGGACGATGAAAGGCACATTGTAGCCAGGGGCCAGAATCTCCTCTGGGTTGGGGAGCATGTTAACGTCACGCGCTGGTTTGTTCTCCTCTAAGGGGGCACTGCTGGGGGTTAGCTGATTCACATCTAGGATTTTACCATAAGATTCATCTGCCGCCGAGTCAGTGAAAGCCAGGTCAGGGGGCTCAAGAGGCTGAGAGGGAGGTAAAGTCATGATTGCCACTGTTTCATCTGATGCACCATCGTGCTGCTTGTTGAAAGTTGCTTTCTGCTCAGAGTTAAGACCTAGCTGAGGTGTTGTTGACCTTGTAAACGCAGAGGGGCTTAATGATGCTGTGGATATATTTAACTGAGGCTGCAGCTGGGATCTTGTAGGAGTTGGAGGGAGAGAGAAAGACTGCTTAACAGACTTTGTCCTCGCCTGCTTCCAGTCCGTGGAAAGTTTAGCTGGTGCCTCAAATTGTGGACCAGACCTCAAGACAGGTTCGGAAGGGCTTAATGATGGAGTGGAAAGAGGCTGTGGTTCATCTGCGAGGAGGTCACTTGCTGTGAAGGATTTAGAGTTTTCAGAAGCAACACGTCCCCACTGGAAATGCGTGAAGCCAGCAGTTCTAACATCATGGTTTGGTTCAGAAATGGATGGCAGGGCACCAGGTGAGTCTGGGCTCTCAAAGGCAGTATAACGTGAGGCTGGTAAGGCTGATGGTTTGAACCCTGTTGAACTTGGAACATGTCCAAGAAATCCCATGGGGCGGAGCGTGGAGTCCAACAGAGACTCATCTGCAGAGGAACAAAAAGAATGCATCAGTTTGAAAGAACAATTAATGGCTGACTTCAAAGTAAATTGCAGGGATGAGCACAAGACTGTGATTAAAATGCTGCTTCCATTAACTGTTATCACTCACACACTTAATCTGATGTCTTTTACGCACCAATATAGAAACCATAACTTGACAATTAATGAACGTGAGTTTAAACACCTCTTTTCTCTAAAATATCTGGATGTAAATGATTAAGATAAGGAGTTGCTTTTACACACACCATTACTTGTCAGTCTGTTATCTGATATCAGCCTTACGATTCAATTAATTCTAATATCATCACTTTAAGCAAATATAGTGTGGCCCGATTGTTCAAAAGACAGACAGGATGAAACATGACTTTGCATGGCAGACAGGGAGGCACCCTAGTGTAAGCTATGTGGTACAACTGGACATGGACAACAATGGAAGTTTAAAAAAACTGAGTTAAGCTCCCCGGGCCTTGAATGACCAAAATAAACATTGATCTGTGAGGCAATAACAAAGAGTATTGGACCTGCTCACCAGGACCTTTTATAGGATTACCATCCATCATGAAACGAGTCATTCTGACACTGCTCACCTCTAGAGCAAAGGTCACAGAGTGATAAATAGACTGTATAGTACAGTACGACACTTCAATGAATCTGTAGGAGGAAGCTGTGGTGGGTTTAGGATGTTATGTGTAACCTTGCCCTATATTTAAATAAATCCAATACTATATTGACAGATGATCTCTTAACTAAAATTACTGATACAAAGTGGAATTTGATATCTACTGTATGAAATAGTGAGGTCAGTTTACCAGAAAACACTAATTATTCAGCCAGCTCATTTTACCACAGAGTACATCACGGTGCCTGCAACATGTAAAATGTTGACAGCGGACATTTATTACTTCTCTTTGTGCTTGTTGAAAAATCATTAGCCCTCTAGTTACTAGTCCAACTAATGCCCCTTTTGCTAAAGTGGCTACAAAATGGACCCATTAATCCTGAGGAAAACGTCAATAAGATGCATAAAGTGTAAGGAAATACTCACAGGCTTTACTCACACCGACATGATGAAAAGACCTCGCTAGGTTACAATGTGGAATCATAATAAAAGCTGACAATGACTGTTTTCCTCATTATCAGTTTTAAACTAAGAGACTATGCTGACAGGCATGCACTGACCATATGTTCCAAAACCAATGAGTAGTCGTTCTGGCTCAGCACCTTGATGACCTTAGCTTTTTAGTGATGCACTCCTGGGAGAACAACTTCTATTCCTTTTTTATGGTACCCGACCTTGGAGTGATGGATAGGGCAGTTTTCAGCTCATCAGGAGGGAACTCTACCTCTTACACACAACATTAAAATCCTTAAGGGTGACATTAGACCTGCCAAAATGTAGAAATGGCAAATGTGGCTTATGCAATACATTTCCGACTTAATTTGAGTGCCAAAGGCCCTTCTCTCCATGTTGCATAACATGGTGCATCATGCATGATTTAATTTGGGAAGTGCCTTGATTACACTACAAGGGTCTTCATGAGCTGAAGGGAAAGGAACGGAATAATTCTTCAATAATTCATAGTAAGAGACTTTTTAACAGTTTCATGTAGCTGTATGAGTTTGCCTCTGTTATATACTTAAACATGTTTTACACCATAATATTCAAAGCCCTAACAGAAGTTTCATGGTTCTGCTGAAAGAAACCTCACATAAAGCTGTAACTGGTAACATTTGTGAGAAGTTTTTTGTGATATCTGATGAAACTGTCATTATATTTTCACAGTAGTACATGAGAAAGATAATTCATCTGCGTCCTTGAATAGAGCTTCTAATGGCATTTTCAAGAATCCACTGCAGCTTAACAAAAACAACCAATCAGAATCTAGGAAGTCTCTAACGCAGCTGCCAATCATGCCAATCGCTGCTCTTGCACTAGTCAAACTTTCAAACTAGGCAGCGCTGATCAAATATGAATCAAGATTCTGTTACTGCATTGCAGAAACATTTTAGTGTACTGTTTAGCTGTAAAATGAGAACATTCACCCCAGCAAGTGGGCAGAGTTTTGTTTGGCTCCAGTGTTTTCAACATGGTGGTCGGGTCACAAACTTTCTCATTTTACAGCTAAACAGTACACTAAAATATGTTCCTGAAAACATTTGAAGTGAGAAAAAGGCAGTGCAATAACAGAATCTTGATTCATATTTGATCAGCACTGCCAGTTTGACCGTTTGATCGCAGTTCAGGAACAGTGACTGACAGCTGAGTTACAGATTCCTCGTCTCTGATTAATCAACTGTGGTGGATTCTTGCAAAAGCCGCTACGGCAAAGGAACTTTTTTTTTCTTTTTTTTTTTTTTTTCTTTTACAGATTATCTATCCAATGTACTACTTTTGGGACATAGTGAGAGTTTAATCAAATATGACGAAGGCATATTTCATGACACCCACAAAATTAGCATTTGTAAATCAATTGGTCACACCATGTTACCTTGAATTCATCAAGAAAACCTTGTTTTTCTTGCATGTCTCCATAGAAAGCAACCAAGATATTGATTTATCATTGATAGGGTACCATGTTTAACAACAAAACTATATCAAAGCATCTGCTCATACAAATGGTGCAGTGTAATCAAAGTCTCATTTATCCTGTCTTATGCTCAGTGTTTCCAAAACACATGCATTTTCACTGAAAAACTTGGTACTGGAGTCTGGCTTTGAAGAGAGCACGTATACTTCTCACTTTCAGTATAGTTTTCAATACTAAGGTTTTAGTGAAAATGCATGTGTTTGGGAAGTACTGAGCATACAAGTGGATAAATGAGACTTGGATTATACTAACCAAGTTATGTGGGAGTTTGTACGCAGATGTTTGATATACATAGCCTTGTTGTTAAATGTGGTCTCCAATTAATCAACAAGTTTTCCATGGAGGCATGCGAGAAAAATTCAAGGTAACCCACCATGACCAACTGATATACAAATTATCATTTTGTGGGTTAAGATTTCCTTTAAAGGAGATGCCATCCTATGGTGCTTGGGGGTATAGATAATCAAAATGAACCATAATGTATGCATAGAGAGTTTACAAGCATAAACAGACCACATCAATGCAAAAACATGCAATAATTCTGTTATGTGAGCTCAACGCAGACCGCATGTCTTGAATTTCTTCTTGAAAGTAGGTCTTGAACAGAGCAAAACTTTAAAGGCACCATTATTGCCATTGCCAGAAGCAAGCCACCAACAGCCTCAACATAGTGACTCAGCAGCTGCTGGTAATGTTGCTGCTCTTTGTAGTGTACAGAGACTCTGCAGAATCATACACACTTGAAAATAGCCACAGAATCAGCTGAGGGAGATGACTATTTTTAACGCTGGGAGCAGAGAACAGATCGCTTATAAAAAGCATCAACAAAAAAGAATATACTTCTGGAGCGTCATCTTAAATTTACTGCATCGCTTCATACAACAGGACTGCCTCTGGCTTGGCCCAGGAGAAAACTCCCAACTTAATTATAACCTACACTGGTACCTTAATTGAGTCAACATGCTATTATAACAGAGCCCATTGGAAAGGATTTAGAAAGGAAAAGCCAAGACTTTCTTCTCTGAAGGCTAGTCTGTTCTGCACATTCTCAAAACTGCCACACAGCTCTGTGTCTGCTGTGCCAAGTGTTCGAACCCCCAGGGGTGTATCACACAGCTGGGCGGATGCATTCACACACACACGCACATACTCTTAGCTTACCCTGGGCAGAGCAAATAATATTCTTAACCATTAATAGAGGGATGTAGTTGCCTGTTCTGTTCAGGCTGTTTATTGATGGCCTCATTTCTCAGTTTTGTGAGGAAGTAATGAATAATCACAAGAACAGAGCATGGAAAGGAGAAGCTGCAGCATTTGCTCTGTGCTTCGCTCTGTCAAGACTCCTACAGTTAACTGTGACAAAAAAATCTGTATGGACTGGAATCGTAACCTCAGCTGTGTCAGTCCAGTTAGTCACAGTATGGAACAAATAGTGAGTGGTCAATGTGACGTGTGTGTCGTTCTGTGACCACTGAAACATACAAACATCAAACTGATCAACTTCGCCTTTGACCTTCTGTTTGGCTGCAAACAAAGATACACTTTATGTGCTACAGATATATAACAGAACAGACAAAGACAACACAGACGAGCTCTGTGGGAGACAATGTTTGTCGGAAAAACGTGCTGATGTTTGAGGTCATACTGTGGTACATGTCCCCAAAATGTCACCTCATCTCAGCAGCACCCTACAGTGACAAACTAATTCATTTGCAGTCACATTTAGGACAATTAAACATGCATGAATGGAGGACAAAACATCTAGCTATTTAAGACAAAGACTATTATTGGCAGGTGATTGGTGGAATCACTAATAACTGTACTCATGCTGACAATTGTCAGAATGATAATGATCAAGGACAAGGAACACAGACAGAGAATACACAGTAGAAGCAAAAATAAATGCTCTCTTTCACAATGGAGTAGTGTTTTGAATCCTTGCTGCCATTTAATCTCAGCTTCATTAGGTTAAAAATATAGGTATGAATATATTTTAATTAAAAATAAAATCCCAAACTGTGCTAAACCAACGTTGAATTATGACTGCAGAAACACCTGCCTGGTTATTCTTAATAATTAAGCAGGCATGGTCTTAATTCGTGAAGGCTAATCTTCAGTAATGACAGTCAAAGCTCATCACGACAGACAACAGCCAGGCATGGAGCAAGTGAGACCAGAACGAAATGGGGCTGACATTACAGTAAGCAGAAATCAACAAAGGCCTTCAAGACTGAGCAGCGCTGCCACCTGTCCCCCGAAACACGAGTGTGTCACACTCGGCTGGCCACGCATTGTCAGGCCTGGCCACGAAACCAAGCAACGAGACCCTTGTAGTCGGACATCTTTAAATATCAGGTCACAAGAGCATAAATGTCAAGTGCTTAGCTCACGTAAATGACAGTGTCCCAGTGCGGTTTCTCCTCTCTCTTCCTAATCTCACCCTCCCAGTCAGTCAGCTTTTCTCTTTTGAGAATCATTGTCACAACAGATCCTCATTTCACTGCCAATAAAAACTCAATGCATAAACAGAGTCATGCTGTTATAGCATTAGCAATATCATTAGAAGTGGTAAATAAACTATATTTCTAGTTTATAAAGACCAATATAAGCAGCCTAAATAAAAAATATTATCCTATCTCCAACCAAAAAGTTACAATACCCTGTGTCATTTCCTCGTAAAACACGTGACTGAAAAAGATATGGCACAGTCTCATTACTCCGACAACACTAAGGAATTAATGCAGTGCCATCTTCATTTATTCATTACATGAAAAATCCCAGGCTAATGAGATTCCATTTCCATTCATCAGGCCTCCATGTGTCTTTTAGCCTCTACTCAGTCTAATGAATAGCTGCCTTGTACATGCACTGCACTAAATTTGCATTTGGCCAAATTGACAGGTTAACGAATCCTACAAGTCTGGATTTTTTTTTTAATACTGGGTCTTCTACTATATGTGGCTTATGAACTGGTAGTTATTTCTTTGTGTTATTACCTCTGTCAATTAATTGGTCACATAATGCACAACAATAACAGGAGTGAGTGGGAGCAAGTGGGTATACTATACTTTTTACCTTTGCTGTTCACTACAAGGTAGTGTAGAGTATCTTTTAGGAATGGGAAAAAGTGATTCACTAAGGTATCAGAAATTTTAAAAACCATATTTTTAAATTGATTTTTAATGCCTGAATTGATGTAATCCAAATTCAATTGCTTCATTTTAGTCTAGGCAGATGTGGAAAGAAATTAGAGCTGCATTTATTGTTGTAATCTATTCATAACTTGATGTCATATCACTGTCAAGAAAGATAAAGCCAAAGCGAGACTGCAGAAAGTGGCGGAGGGTCTGAGATATACAGGAATACGACCTGCACCCTCACATTTTAAATCCAAAGTATGGAAACACTTTGGGTTTCACACATTGCCAAGAGAGCAGAGGTAGACATGGCTACAGCTGCATGCAAACTCTGTCATGGGCAGGCATCATACTGTGGTAATGAGTGCCCATCTTGCTCATCACCATCCAGAGCTTAATGTGGAGTTTGCTCAACAACCTGCAGCGAGCCAACAAACCCAGGGAGGAATACTGAACAAACTATCACCAAGTCAATTGCTCATTTTATCTGCAAAGACCTTAGTCCATATAGTGTGGTGGAAAATAGTAAAAGTTTTTGAAAGCTGCTGTGGTTATATCATCAAGGAAGTATATACCTTTTATTCATTCTATTGTGCACCTGCACTTTATTTATCAAATTTCTTTGCAGTATATGATGCTGCTGAAATAAACGTGTGGTTTGGTATGGAATGGGGTGTCCCTTTTTTTCCTTTTTTTGTTGGAGTTGTTTCAGCAGCAGCTATAATAGTCTTCGACCTTATGAATATTAATGAAGAAATTCCCTTCTTCGCTTTCATGATCTTGTTTGATACAATGTTCTGTGAAAGGAAGTGTTACAGATATGTAGAGGGATAGACCCAGTTTTCTCAGTGTGTCTTCAATCTTTAGCTGCTATTATGTTCTTTTAAAAAAGCCTTGTGGTCACTGATCAAAGGGAAATTACATCTCTTTGCCTTCAGTTTCTTCTTGCCTTTCACCACGTTGTCAGTTATTTCTTTTTTTTTTGTCTGTTCAAATATGAAACAGTCCAAGATTAGACTTTTCCTTTTTGTTTCTCAGGGGGATGAATCACCCATTTCCACATTTCTAAGCCTGAACTGCACAATTTTACACTTCACACTGACACAAAGTCAACTTGGTTCAGATCTCATGGTTTGTGGAGGAAACCACCCAAGACTTGGTTCTAATAAAAGAAGCTGTCTCGTCAAAAAGCTGTGTCTCATTTGGCTCCTGCAGCCTTCAGCTGTTTCTCCCTCCACCACAGTGAAAACAGTCCTCCAGTTGCCAGTGACCCACTTGCTTCCAGCACCAGAGGAAGAGATCCGGAGGAGTGGGAGAAAAAGGGCGGGGAGGAGGTAGAGGTGAAAACATGTGGGAGTCTGCTATGATTAATGTGCTTTCAGAGAGAGGGAGTGAGTGAGAGAGATAGAGTGAAGCGAACAGGGGCATCTGTGATGTGTGGTGGTGGAAAGTGTACAAGTATGCTCCGCTAAAGGTGTGCTCAACAAATAAATGACCCCATCTTCATCTTAATGCATCAACTTGAAACACTGGAGCATGCAAGCATATAAAAAGAAATACTTAAGCAATTATATCTCCAAAAGGAAGACAGGAACTTGAACTGTATCAGAGGGGGGTAATGATGATCCACCAACATGTTGAGAGAGAAGGCATTGGTTTCATCCACCAAGTAAAAATCACCCAAGTGTCTCTGGAACTGCTGGTCAGTGACTTAGTGATTTTTATTTCTCCAGGGAAGCAGGCAGAGCGCTTTTCAGATCAATCAGCAGGGATGCGATCATCATTTGTCCCACTTTGAACCTCTGGAGTATTGATGCCATAAGCAGTGACCTCCTTGTCACAAACAAGGGGGGCTGTTCGATCCTCACTCTTTTAAATCTCACCAAAGCCTCTGACACAGCTCACTATGATATATCACTTCATCATCTCAGAGAAAACAAACCACAAACACTGCAGCTAAGGATTGATTTCACTCTAATTTTTTTAAATGTTGCAGCTCCTGTAGTTTATCTGAAATATGGTGTTCCACAAGGGTCACACTTCTGCTCTGTTATATTCTACATTCATCTCTTTCTGCTTCTTCTGCTGCTTCTTTTTAAGATGTCATGCCACCAATGTTATATTTTAAGTCCTGCATATTTATTAATTTGTTTGTATTAAACAGGCAACACATTCTCACTCTGACCTCATCACATATTGCCGTGGACTTTCCAAACATATGACGTGCAAGGTACCCTGGGTGCATTTCTTGTTGACATTCTGGGACACTGTGTCAACTTCAGCTTGTCACATCCACTTTTCAGAATACACTTCTGTTTCACGGGAAATGTACAGTTTGCATACAGTCTCTTTCAAAATAAACGTACTATGTCAGTACAACGCCACAATTTGACTTTTTTTTTTCCTTCAATGCACAGGATTAGGTTTTGAAAAAAATTACAAGGTTTGACCTTACATTCATACCTGTAGCAAACACTGGCCACCCAGGATAAAAAAGGTGATTGATGGACCCATCCAACACCCATGCCCCCACCCCTGCTCCCGTCCTCCTCTGACTTTCCTCCCCCTTTACTTAATGTTGTTGTCCGGCTGCTTTTTCCCTCTGATGCCAACACTGACAGCGCTCTGCCGCGAATCATGCTGATGTGAAAGGATGGCTTTTTCAGTCGGTGTCTGATGTAGAAGTCACTGCCCAAGCACCAGAATTCGACAACTTCAGAATGAGACCAGGTTAATTCAACAGGATAATTCAGTAGTCATCATATGATTAAGCTAATATCAACAATGACGATCTCTCACCATAAGCCTATACATCCATTTCCACCTCAAACATTTGTCCAACAATTTCAATGATTTATAAAAAGCACTCAGGTCCTACTTAATCTTATAAGACCCCTTTGTGATGGTCCGTCAAGCTGTAGTAGCTATCATGGTGCCCACACTGTAACTAACTGCACTTCTCCCAAGAAATTTTTATCAAATATTCGTTAAAACAAAAAAGCAATTTCAGAGAGAGGCAGACAGAGGCGACATTCAGTGGGCTATACTTTCAGTAGCTAGCTAGCAAGCTATCCTCACACTTCAGGGTTTGATTTTGGTTTTGGAATGAACAAGAAACATATATCTCTATCCAACCTCTCCAGGTAACAAGTATCATTATTAAATGTGCTCCAGACACAACGTTTAGCTCAAAATCCACAAAACCAGCCTGAAAATGAAGATAATCTGAAAGGATTGCATGAGAGTCTACGGAGAGCTGGCCGATACTACACTAAGATTTGCCAGTCTGTATTTGTGAGACAGGACTTGATAAAAGGTCACCTTTAGTAATTGATTATTTAATATGTAGTACTAATGCACACAGTACCCACTAAGGGCTTCTGGAGGGACTTCTGTGGCAAACCTACTTTCATCCATCCATTTTCGTAACCGCTTATCCTCTTGAGGGTCACGGCGGTGCTGGAGCCGATCCCAGCTGACACTGGGCGAGAGGCAGGGTACAGCCTGGACAGGTCGCCAGACTATCACAGGGATCTTGATAGACATAAGCCCCTTTTCCACCAACATTCCCAGGAACTTTTATTACCAGGAACTTATTTACCTGGGTAAAAGAGTTCCTGGTAA
>JAPZEB010000023.1:3335168-3345833 GCA_029783705.1 Chaetodon striatus | reverse complement strand
TGACCTTGTTGTGTGTAGCTTCATGTAGGCACTATTTTCTTACTCCTGAACAACACCCAAGGGAAAAATGAAGCCACCACGAAGTACCAAAACTGCAGTTCTTTGAACAGCCACTTGAGGCTGGCCCCGGAGTCAGTCACCATAGATACCCATATTAAAATTACAGACTTTACAGCAGAAATTAACATGTCGACAGCCTGTTACAAAAAACACATTTGGTCTCTATAGCACATCTTAACAGCCATGACAACCATACAGGGATAAATTTTTCTATAACTCATCCATTAACATTTTATTAAGGCTTAAAGTTACGCACAATTAAGGGCGGGACGCTTTGGGTGACAGGCTGTCTGCTGATCGTGTCCTAAGCTTCTCAGTATCATCCACCCCTCACGCCTCCACAGCGCCAGCCTCTTAGCAATATGGTCATTTCTGACTCCCAGAAACCAAGATGCAGCAGCCATAATGCCGAACTCGAGGCTTCAAAACAGGAGTCCACAAACCCATGGGTGACGTCACAGTATTTCATTAAAAAAACGTCAAGTTTATTATGAACTCCACCTGCTGACCGCATCACTGTGCATAAGGAAGCACACATCTACTGCTAGCTTACCTAGCAGCACTGAGCTGGCTAATGTTGCAGCTCAGCCAAAGAGGACAGTATTAATGTTTGCATCTTATGTCGTCATGAGTAGATGCAAACTTCCTTCTACGCTGTGATATGATTGGTGGGTGTAGTTCAGCGGAAAGAAAACAGCTCTTCCATGTAACTGCTAACAACAAGGTCTGTGGATTATCTTGAGTAAGCAAGCGATGATTTCTGGAATGAGACATCGCTGTTTAGTTTTTCAAATGTGTTTTTAAAGCGCTTTGAGCACCACGAGCCAAGAGCCATCTACTTCCATTATGTTGGAGAGAAAGCAGACATCTCTGCAGCCGATATCTCCAACACTCTGCAATTCACACCAAGACAATCTAGATTGATTAATAGCACTACAGGTAAGAGAAAATATGTCTTTTCAATTTGGGGTTGATCTGTCCCTTTAACGTAAATTCGCAATGAGCAAAAACAGCAATAGAAACTTCTTTGTGGTTTCTACGTACAGAGTTGTGGCGTTAGGGTTGTTGTACCATAACAGCCCATTCCAGATTTAAGAGAACCATCTCCACAGGAGGACTAAATGCAAACTAGTTTGTAAACACACAGCTGATAAAGTATTATTATAGCTTACCTGCATTTTGTCTCGAGCAGGTCACTAGTCTGACAAAGTCACTTGGGTTATCTCTTACAAGGGCCTCACAAATGCATTAGCAGTGAACTGACGACAGCTGGTAACCCACATTACTGGTCATCACATTAAAAATGTTGTACATGGAGGTGTTCATCATGAGAGTTTACGATTTACTAATTCCTGTATTCCTGCACAAGGCTTTCACCCTGGCACTTACTACATAATCCTATTACAACCCAATATCATGAGTTTTTGGCTGCTCTTAAAACGTGCTCCTTTCATGGGGCAATGTGTAGGGGGAGGGGTGTCGGCGGGATCATGTCACTATCTATAAAAGTAAGCCTGGGGGAAAACACCCATCAAGTGGACGGATTTAGACCCTTTCTCTTTCCCTAATTACTGGAAAGTGGTTTAACTCTTCAGTCTGTGTACTTTAGGGATAGAGCCACTTCAGCGCTTGTGAAAATCCAGCATCAAATATAAGACTGCTTTCATTATGAATATCACAACTACCCAAGGTCACACAGCAGCCTTGAGTTTGTTCTCATGAAAATCATGACATAGGGAAGTTCATGCTGAGGTCAACTACCAGACATAGACTTTTTTTGTTGCATATGTTACTGAACTAACAGCAGTAGCTCTGTTAGGGCTATATGTCATCGACCACATCATTTCTTCGTATTAAGGGGATGACAAGCTTTAAGTAAAAGAGTTGCATGAAGGTTAAGATAGTGAGCTTATGACTAGAAGGTCGCTGGCTAAGTTGGCCTTGAGCAAGGAACATAATAAACCCGACTGTACCAGTGCAGCTGCTCAGCGACCCACAAACAAGACTGCCGTTGTACTAAGCATCTGCTAGATGTGTAAAGGCATTGCTGAAAGTAACAATCCATGCTTACCAAACCTATCCAAAGTCAATATAGGTTAGAGAAATAGGACAGTTGAATTTTTTTTAGATAAATTGTTCCTAGCCTGCACTGGACAAGAGGTGTAAAGATAATGTATAGATGGCTGTAAGGTTCTGATTTATTTAACTCAATCATCAGGACAAGAGAAACCAGAAACTAATCAATCAAGACAAAGATCTTGATTACACCTCAGTTGGATCCTGAATGCAATTAACACATCCAACCACACACGCACTCCACAGGTTTACATAACAGTCCGGTTTTCTTTCAGACTAGTTAGATTTGTGTAGCTATTTAGAGAGGTTAAGTGATATACCGTAAAAATATTGGGTTTGGTTTTTGACATGTGTTAATTTGCCACCTTTTCTACTAAAATAAGAAACAGTAGTGAGTATTTTTGTCCTTCAAAATGATCTCAATAGCTATTTTTGGTTTGCATTTATCACCTCACAGTTCCAACTTGAACTGAACTTGGTGTGTATTACTTGTCATTGTTCTTATAAGCTAACCGATGTTGTACACGATGCTGCGGCAGTTACGTAACACGAGGTACAAATGAGTAGATCATGTTGTGCGAGTAAGCGGAAGGTGTTCTCTTACCTGCAACAGGTGAGTCAGCTGCGATCACTGTTACCAACACCGTCATCCCCAGAAACACTGCACGCTGGCCATGGGCATGCATAAGAGCCTTGAGCATCACCACCAAACCCACAGAGGAGACTAAACCTGCCATGGTACGGCGGGGGGGAGGTCAAGGCATTTCATCCAGTTAAGAAGAGAAGACTCATTCCATGAAGATAACGAAGGTTTGGGTTATTTCAGGGTGCCTGGTTTGGACTTCTTTAGTTTGAGGCTCCTCCTTCCATAACATGTGCTCGTGATGAAGAATGCCTGAAAACAAAGAACAACAGTGTGACACTCAAAACAAAGCAACCACATTTTGTCCTAGCACTTGAGCATCAATTCATTCATCAGCGATTATCTCAACCACCGCTAGAGCACATATACATAGACTTTATTATTCAAAACCTTTATTTTATTTAACTTAAATTATGAAAGCACACAGTAATGGCAATCAATACCTGTAAACCCTGCAATAGCAGAGCCAGTTTATTCTTTGTGAACTATTTTTTTGTCAGGGGTAATTAGTCATTCTATTTTTCAGTTTATTTATAGTTATTACCTATATTTTTCTTAATCTATGTGCTGGGCCTTTTATTAAAAAAAATAAGTTAATAGTAGGTTTGATCTAGATCCTAATAATAATAATGATGCATTTTTATTAGCAAGCACCTTTCAAGTCACACAAGGACACGTTACAAAACCAGATATGAGAGTCAGCACATAATAGATAGAAGGCAACTAACAATAAAAATAATAACATAGAACAAACAACAACAATAATGAAATGCATATACAGATAAATACTAACATTATGAAATCTTGTTATATCTTAATGTTGTAGCTGTTGTGATTGTTGCGATGACTTGATGTTGTGTTGTCTTGCTATTGTTTTTGCTGAAGCTGCTGTGTGAAGAATATATTCTATTTTATAATTTTTTTTTTTTTAATATACAAGTGTGTCTTTTAGCAGAGAAATTACTCTCTGTTTCCTGCCCAAGGACTACAGATGAAAATCAGCTTATAGCTAACTCTGGTGCAGCTAGGCAGCTGTGCACTGTCCCTAAAATATATAAAAGTAAAAATAAATAAAGATAACATATTCAAAAACCACAAATTATATATGTTTGGTATGGATGCCCTCACACTCACACAAAAATTGCAATGCATCTCTCCACAGAAGAACACAAAATGTTAAAATAAATGAAATTTGGAGGGTTTGTTTTGTGACCTTACACAAAACATGCAATCTCTCCACATGAACAGAATATAATGTAAAAGACCCATCTTGCATTGTGTTTGTACAGTGAAAGAGAAGGGACACATTTCATGCACATGGCCAACCAGCCAGGTCAGCATAAGGCAACGTTAATCATATCAGCCAAATAAACATAAATGAGGAGTTACCATAACATTAGATGAACTAAACTAACTCTACACGGGCTGGAAACCGTTAAACAAGGCAGGATAAGGACCTCTCACAGACCCAGCACAGACTTCATCCCCCGGCTGTGTGGCTAGCTCTCAGTCGCTCTCAGCGGGTCTCATCATGACACAGTCTCTTGTCCTACATCCCGTCCCGTTACTTCCAAGTTTAACGGTCATGTGGCTCCTCGTACGGCTAGACAAAGCAGGTTACATCCTTCATTTCAGTGTCACAGCAGCAAAATGCTAGACACGGCTAAGCTAACACACTTTGGTCATATTTCCCAAAGCTAGCTTTGAGTGCACAGATAACACGATTTTTTTTCCTCCTTTCCCCCAGCCATTCCTGTCAGCCTGCTCATAGCTGCGCATTCAGACTTACCAAAAAAAGGCAGCTCCAGCTCTGTCAATTCCTTTGTCTGGGTTGCGAGAAATATCCCCGGCTGAAATAAAAATGCGTCGTCATTAACCTTCGTGTAACCACCTGCCTGCGTGTGGAGTTATTTCAGTGTAGACGTGCTGTGCAGGAGCTGGTAGCTGGCTTTCATCTGACACTCTTTTGGTAACACTTACCTTCTCTCGTCCTGAGGATTGGGTTAGTCCCGCCCCCTGGCTGATCTGATTGGCTTCTAATTTATCAAAACCGGCTCTCATTGGCTGCAGCTCGTGTCTGTCATAAGGGGGTTTTAAAAATTAGGTTGGTCCTCCTCGACTGGCGTCTGCGGCTTCCACGGCAACGTTGCCTCATGCGATGATGCACTTAACAAGGTATATCCACGGATGGATGTATCAATGTCAGCCTGAGTGGAGTTTACCTCGTCATGCTGAACGGAAGCTTTAAGAGTTATCAAACGGACACCGTCTATTTCTCTGCAGGGATTTTGGTGTAGCCTTCATGTTGCACATCTGAGCCTGTTAATTTACAATTCCGTCAACATGTATAAGCCAAGTCGAGCACAGTGTTTACAGGTCTCTGACGAGACACAACACGAATGCACATTTCATTGCTGATGTAATGCATGACTTCAAACAGGAAGTATGAATGCTCCAAATAACGAGGAGCGTGCACGGCTTGAGATATGGCTCCCTGGTGCATGCTGTAATCACCATGCTAAGCAAGGTTTTGTGGTTGAGAATAAATGGAGATGATCAGCATAACCTAATCACGTCAGTGCCAGGTTGCAGACGACGACATTTTGGTGCACACCTCCACCTAGTGGTGGAGAAGTATGACTAATGTTGCTGATGCCAGATCAGCTTTGTCTTTCGGTCATATCCAGTGACCCATTTCTGTACATTTAACAGGTGTTGTGTGTGCCATGGTGGGTAAAAAAAAATGTTAGCCCATATGAAAAAGCTGCCAGGGATTCAGTCTGTGGTGGATTTTAACAATGACTGTGCTACTGGATTTAGGTGTAATTTGTAAGCAGGCTATTTCTACTTCACTTGAGTTCAGATCAATTTATGCTACTTTACTCCTACTCCCCTGTAATCCAGAGGCTTTCCTGTAACTTAACATATTTTAGATATATAGATAGATAGATACACTATTAATCTGAGGGAAATTAAGGCACCCAGTAGCTTTTAACATAACACAATGCATACAAAGACACAGACAGAAACAATAAGTAAAAAGAATAAAAACAGCAGTGGATATTCTTATGATGGTAGTACAAATTTATGGTTGACAGTGCAGGTATCTCAATGTAACATGATGTAGGAGCATCCATCGTTGTAACCGCTTATCCTCTTGAGGGTCGCCGGGGGCCTGGAGCCTATCCCAGCTGACATTGCGCGAGAGGCGGGGTACACCCTGGACAGACAACCATTCACACTCACATTCACACCTACGGCCAATTTAGAGTCACCAGTGAACCTATCCCCAACCTGCATGTCTTTGGACTGTGGGAGGAAGCTGGAGTACCCGATGAAAACCCACGCTGACACAGGGAGTACATGCAAACTCTGTTCAGAGGGGTTCCCTCCTGGGATTGAACCGCCTTGATGTGAGGCGACAGTGCTAACCACTACCACACTAGAGCAGTGCTATTAATACTACTGCTATGAATGATGTAAATAAATACATAAATATATGTAAGGATACCAGTGCAGATGCAGTTGTTTTTGTAGAAGGTGCTAAAAAGTAAAGAGTAAAGACTGTATCAAATAAGGAATGCTGGAAAATATAAAAGTTATAGACAGTCAGAGTGACAGTCCAGCAGCCTGAAGACAGGCGAGCAGGTGAGAGTTCAGTCAGTTCAGTTTGCTCCAACCTGTCGTCGCTGGGAGGAGTTAAATAGCCTCATTCCCTGGGGGTCAAAAGACAGGACTGGGAGAGACATCTGTCACTGAACATTCTCCTCTGCTTAGTGAGTGTGCTGTGCAGAGGGTGGCGGGCATTGTCCATGATGGACAGCAGTTTGTTCAGGGTCCCTCTCTCTCTGTAACCAAGTCCGGCTCCCAACTACAGAGCCAGCTCTCCTCACCAGCCTGTCCAGTCGAGTAGCGTCCCTCTTCCTAATGCTGCTGCTGCCCCAGCATGGAACAGAACACTGGCAACAACTGACTGGTGGAACATCTGCAGACGTTTCCTACAGATGTGAAAGACCCCAGCCTCCTTAGGACATAGAGTCATCTCTGTACTTTCCCTGTGGAGAGTGTCAGTGTTTGCTGACCAGTCCAGTTAGTCCACCAGCTGCAGCCCCAGATATTTATAGGTCTTGACCACCTCCACATTGAACCCCTTGATGGAGACTGGTTACAGACCAGGTCTGGTCCTCTTGTAGTCCACCACCATCTCTTTGGTGTTCGAGGTGTTCGGCTGCAGATGCATCATTTCACAAAGTCCTCCACCAGTCTCCTGTGCTCACACAGTATGCTGAGCTTATGCAAAGATATGCAGAAGGCCCCACCACCTCACTGACATAGGAACAAGACAAACAGACTTCGTGCTGGCTTTGCCTCATTTTATTGTTGTTTTGTCCTTTTGTAGTTTTCTTTCTGTGGGTTTGTGTCTCTTTGTGGTAATGTTGTGCGTCCTTGTGGTTGTTTGTTATCATTTTGTGTCTCTTTGGGGTTAGTCTGTGTCTCATAAAGGTATAGTACTGTGTTTTGTTAGTCAACCTGTATCTCTTTGTAGCTGTTTTGTGTCTTTTTGACATCATTATCTGTCTCTTTGACATATGTTTGTCTTTTTTTGTCATTTTGTTTCTCTTGGTAGTTGTTGTGTGTCTTTTTATACTGTAGTACCTTTGCATGTCTTTGCTGTCGTTTTGTGTTTCTTACAATCCTTCAACGTGTCACTTTTTAAGGTATGTTTGTGTCGTTTTGTCTCTGTGTAGTAATATTGTGTCTCTCTGTTGTTCCTTTGAACATCTTTGTAGTTGTTATGTGTCTTTTTGAAGTCATTATTTGTGTCTTTGACATGTATTTGTCTTTTTTGTCATTGTGTGTCTCTTTATAGCACCTTTGCATGCCTTTGTTGTCGTTTTGTGTTTCTTTAAAGGTCAGCTTGTGTCTGACTTGGTTATTTTGTGTCTCTTTGTAGTTCTTCATTTGAGTCTCTTCTTGGTCGATACGTGCTAATTTGAAGGCCATCTTGCAGGTGAAGGCCAGGGGGCCCCTGAACCTGTGTATGGAGGGCTAGTTAAGTAATCCATCAATGGCTTTGTCTCAACCAGCTATTGTACATACATGTTTTAGTATTAACAATATAATAATATAACACTCAGGGTGGCCATGTGTCTGTAGCATGGGTACTTATACTTTTGATACTTTACAAAAATGTACTTCTAGACTTTTTCTTGTAATATAGTATTTTTATATAGTAATATTTCTACTTTTACTTGCGCACGAGAACAGAATCTTCGGTCTTTAATTAAAAAAAACAAAACAAAAACAACATTCTAACATTTTAAAGTATCAGTGTGTATTGTTTGCTTATTATTTTATATTTTATTTTATATTTTAAAGAGTTGGTATGCTCAAGCAGTCACAACAAACGTTACACACACACACACACACACACACACAAACACACACATACAAACACACACACACCACAGTATAAAACAGGAGACAGGTGCCGTGACTTAACAGTTTAATGTAAATCCAAGACAAAGTGTGATTACATTTCTACACATATACAATATGCATATGTGAGCATACAAATTCTCATTAATAACTCGATTCACCTCGGAGACCGAAAAAATGATCAAAAGTAACAGTGAATAACAAGCTATAACATAGTTCACCACAACGCGAGCCCCTTCTCACCCTACAGTTAGTAAAGAGGACAATTAAAATAACTATATTCTTCTATTTGACGAAGCTGTTTGTCTGTTAAAATCCTCCTGTGAAATTTACAATGCTATCATTAGTTTTTTCGAAGCCTAATATAAATTCACTCCATTTTTCTACAACGAAAATGATTAAGAGAAGCACACAACATCATAATGGTAACACAAGCGCTTAGTAGCAAGTACTCAACTTGTTAGGAGGTTTAATTAATCCTTCTTCTTATTGTCATTATTATATTTATTTAAACATTCTATAAAGCCAGTAAAATATCCATTCTCATAACATACTTAATAATATTAGGCTAAGGAACAGGGTATACATAGAACGCTACGTCAACAGATTGAAATAATGAGACATCACACCCCAATAAACAAAAGTAAATAAGAAAAGACAATTAACAGAGAAGTATACTAGGAAATACTGCAGCACACATTAGCTTTATCGACAAAGAATGAGATTTTACACCATTGAGAAACCATACAGCAATGGACACAAAAGGGGGTCAGGGTTTGATGCACTCTTAGGTCTTTAGAAAATGTAAATAAACTGATAAATCACTTGCATGAGTGTTGCTGTGCAAGTAGCTGTTTGAGAAATTATTGAGCTACTCTGATTCACAATTTTGAGAATGTACCAAAAGGGATTTTGACTTTGACATGACCTCTAGCTTTAGATGAATTATTTTGCAGTGTAAACAGGCTTTGAATGCAGCTTTGGTCTACCACTTCTAGATTCCATTTATTAACACCACAAAAATAACTATCTTTGGCTAGAAATCTCTCTGAAAGTTAAGAAGGGGGAAAGCTACATTTCTTTTTTTTAGTTATGTAAAGTAGGATCTTACAACCCAGCAATTTGGGGATTTAAAGTGGCAGAAATGAATCCACACCCTTGCCTGGTTTTACACAAATTAGAATGAATGAAGATAGTAGGAAAACAATTGAATTTCAATCAGTTTTGGTTTTTAAATTCACACATGGTAATCACCTGACACCCTCTATCAGTGATGGCATCAAACCTTGACCACCTCACCCTGAATTCCCCCGAGGAATAGCCAGCAAAAGGAGCAGATCTCCTCAACGAAAAGTTAAAAAAAACAAAACAAAAAGACATACACTCTCATCCGAAAGGGCTTTAAGAATGCTTGTGTAGATTATGAATTTCCTGGTGACAGAGAGTACATCAGCTCATGATTAATCCACCTATCACCTGTTCCTAACCCCTTTGTACTTTGGGAGGCAGCTGCGACTTTGCCAAACAGTTTACACCGTACGTGTGCGCAGGTGGATGTTTTGGGGTTGTCTGTTTACTTCTCACTGAGCTCTGAGTCACCTTAGAGGAGTTCGTCTGAAGACTAATGTTGCACTGTGCGCCATCACGCTCTCAGGAATGTTTCTCAGTGTTTGCAAAGCTCCCGGAGGAGCAGTATTCACGACATGAGCAAAGCTGGAAGTTTGAGTGTATTTTATAGGAGAACGCCAGGCCCCATAGAGAGTGAGACACTGCCTTGTTTAGTTTTCTCTAATTCAAATGTCACCTTAAACCTTTGGAGGTATTGTTGGTTATTTGGAAGGCAGTACTCTAACAGTAAAGTTGCTAGCTGGGAAGGCTATGCTCACCTCGACAACACAAAACATTTTAAACACTCTACTTAAGCACATTTTGGTAATTGTAAGGTCACTCGATCTACGTTAATGCTCACATTTCTGATTCCCCTTTTTTTATAAAACACAAAACATTGGTTATGTGAAACAGAGTAATAGACAAAGGTATCATACACATCAAGTCTTTTTCCACATAATTGCGCATACAGGGCTTCTCTTAATTGTCATTTGAGAAAATAGCGATTATTTGATTCCCCCTAATCATGAGGATAGTGGTAATTTTACATTATTTCTCTTGTATGGACTTTTGCTGGAGATCTATAATTATTGCATCATGCATGGCCACAAATGGTGTAGAAATTAAATGAACGGTCACCCACTGAGAGAGATCTAAAGCCATTTCAGATGTCGCAGGTCACACATTACATTCATTTTGTGCGGGTGACCATGGTTTTTAAAGGTATAGTTGGTACTTTTTTTTCTTTTTCTTTTTTTTGATTAATTCATTTTTAAAGGTCATTCTATTACATGGCACGCTAATTTAAAACAAAATTTTCTTGAAGTTTACAAATTTCA
>JAPZEB010000023.1:3303779-3317199 GCA_029783705.1 Chaetodon striatus | reverse complement strand
TGACTGGTCCTTACCTTGGAAGCCAGGTGGGCAGACGATGAGCGCCTGCTGGAAGGGGTCGGGCCGGGCAGCGCAGAGCTGAGGGGCCCCAGGCTGCAGGGGCATGCTCCTCTGGGCCACGGCTGCCATGGAGGCAGCTGAGGGCTGGTAGAGTGCAGATTGGTAGTTTAGTATGGAGACATCAGGACTTGCAAAGGAAAGGGTGGCATTGTTGGTGGAGGAGGGAACCAGGTTGGTGGCCTAAAGGAATGATGGGACCAAAATAAAAATCATGAGAGTGGAGGCACTGATGGGAATAACAGGGAAGTGGAAGTGCTCCGAGGAGGCAGGGTTGAACAGCAGGCATGGTATAAACAGAAAGATAACAATATCGTAACAAAAACAACACGCACATAAAGATGCAAAACAAGCAACAGATCAAGATAAGATGGATGGCGGGGGCATCCATCATTGATGAGAGCCGATGGAAGAATAAAGAAATTGGACGACTGATTTGAACGCGTCTTAAAATATGCGGACTGTTGATTTGATTAATTAGAGGGAGGGAAAGAATGTGAGGAGAGATGCAATCAATGCTACAATTCTTAGAATAATCAACCATCAATGAGTGAAATGCCACCAGAGCACATTTAGACTGAGATTTTAATAATTTTGAATCAAACTAACAAACAAACCTTACTTCTTTAGACTATAATAAGGCGCTGCTGGTGACAGTATACTGAACATGAATTTATTATATGTCTCAGCACATAATTTAGCAAATTTAACAAACCACACAGCAACATAAACATCTCCCTTATTATGCAGCCTAAATGATGAGTGTTAAAGTCACGAGGAGATCATATTATAGGACTGTTTAAATGTAAATGCTACGGAATCATAATGAGCCAATATAATGAGCTGCAGCAAAACTTGACATTTCATGTCACAGCTTCACTATCTAGCCTCCAAATCAATATGCCTGACAGGAGTAATATTTCACAGCCAACAGGCATTCTATGATTATGTAAGCTTAGGTAACTCCTGCACATCTTGACCATTAATAAGACATGTGGAATACTCAGAGTGCCTGGGAACATCCGAGATACAAACAAATGCTTTTAAGAGACATCGTTTGCTCAGCTCGTAAGTAGTATTTGCTCCACGAGACACTGTCTAATTTTAGCCCTTTCATTAAGCGTACACAGGGGCGGAGGGAAATACAGAGACAGCTCTTTCATTTTTCATTTGCTCTCTTTAGCGTGTTCGATGAACACCAGGGGAGGGAACATAATCAATACGGCACTGTGGCATTCATCATAAACAAGCACGGAAGCAGCAAAAAAAAAAAAAAAAAACGCGAGCCAAAGATGCATTTCAGCCTTGCAAATGAATCGAGCTGAATAAATCACTAACTTAAGTCTGTCTATATGCCCTGAGAGCCAGGCGCAGAAAAGACAAGCTGAGGGAATGTTAATCCATTTAAATCACAGCAAGATGGGGTTTTTGTCGCATGCTACACAGTGTGAGCTGGCTCGATATAGTTGGTGATAAAGAACTCTGTTTACTAAAGAGAGGGGCGGGGAGGGGAGAGAGCAGGAGTTGTAACTAAGCACAATCTGGAAAACCTTGCAACACGACGCTCGGTGATTCCGGCATAAGCCAAAAGTCAGCAGTTTCGATTCACAGAGCGTACGGGAACGAAAGCGGTAAAGCACCACAGGCTCAACCCCGGGAAACGGGAGGAAAGAGGAGAAGACAGAGGAGGACAGGAGTGAGAGGAGGGGAAAAAGAGAGGAAGCCTGGTAAAGGGATTCTTAAGGCCTGAAAGCCCCAGAATGCAAGGCAAGCAGGAAGTGGGGCTTGTCATGTGTGTAATCAGCACTTTGTGACAATCCCACAGGACCTGGGGCACAGACAGAAATGCAGGCAGACAGATATACATGCACCAAGGCAGAAAGGCAGGCAAGTAAGCATGGAAACGTGCAGATAGACAGGAAGAACGGACAGAGGAAAAAAATAGAACAAAGAGACAAACAGCGGCTCATGGGCTGCTGAGCTGTTAAACCACTGACAGTTGGGCGTTTAAAATATGATTATTTGGTTAAGACAGCACTTGACTGGGTATGTAAGGAAGATGCATCTTTGGTATTGTTGCTTGGGGGTTTCAGCTCTGCTTTGTGATACATGTACGTGACACAAATTCCACAGTTGAAACTACGCTGCATTTCTCACATCCTTTTTTTCAATGGAAATGAAGTAAACCATAGCTAAAACAATTTACATACTTGCATCTGACAGCATAAATGTTCTCTATCAGTGGTTGCTTAACCGTGCACTGATAAATGAGTGTGTTTTTTACAGTCTTACCTGGCTGTGCACAGTGTTCAGCTGGTTGTTGAAGGTCATGGTGAGGTTGGTGGAGGTGCTGGGGGCCACGTGGGTGATAAAGGGCGTCTTGCTCTGGTTGACTGTGTCGTACATGTTGACACGACGCTTACAGATCTCCATGTTTTGGAAGCACGACTTCACACTGCACGCACAGAGAGAGAGAGAGAGATAGAGAGAGAGAGAGAGAGAGAGAGGAGGAATGAGTGCTGTGTCTTCTGACAGTGGCAGAAGTTATTTCACTGTTTGAAATGATAATTATATAAACAACAACAACAACAACGGGGTTGTTCGGCACGTACTGTGTGCTGTGTGGGAAATCGAGGAGATGCGACATGGTGACAAAGGGGTGGTTGAGCGTTTCGATAGGGGTGATCCTCTTGTCTGCGTCGATGGTCAGCATCTTTGTTAACAAGTCGATGAACTCCCTCCTGTCAGCCTTCTCCGCCAGCATGTCGCTCCCCTCCAGATCTGACGTCATGTTCACCTGGAGGCGCGAAAACAGACACACAAGCATCTTAGCATGATGGCTGATTAAGTATTCAAGGTCTTTAATGCTCCTGCAGATGATAGAGAATAAAAATCTCTACCACAACTTATTCCCACAGAGAGGCCTATTAATACACGCGAGGCTCCATGAGTTAGGGTGTCAGTGTGAGTGTCACAGGGCCCGGCGATAACCTTGCACCTTAGTGACATTATAAACATTTGCACTGGTATTTATAGCGCCACTTGAAATATCTCCTGGCGCCTTCGCTGAGATTTTTATCTATTCCTGAGATGTGAAAACAAACAAAAAACATGAACCCAATAAATGCTGCCGTTGGGTAGTCGTTAAAAAAAAAAAATCTTTCACAAAGGACACCATTTTGTGAGAGCCTCTGAGAAAGCTGACATAAGACAACTTAACCTAAATATGTTCTGAAGCAATTCTGGGAAGCTAGTTCTTGGAACATCATGCTGCTTCATCTGTATTAAACATTGCGGCTTAGGTTGTGGATAAATACTGGGCAAAGCTGCAGATTTCTGCATATTTTCTGCTCTGATAAAAAGCTACACAACTAGCAGGGATTGATTTGTTAGGCAGGGGACTAATTCGGGGGACCGGGTTCATTTTAACATGGGGGGTGAGGAATGAAGGAAGTGGGACAAGGTCGTGATATAGCTCGTCTGGGTTTAAGCGAACAAGCAGATTGTCAGGCAGCACGAGGACGGAGACAGGGACAGTGGCAACAGACAGGCAGCCTTGTTTATTGTGACTGCCATGCAGAGGTAGCAGGCCTGTTTTTAATAAAGACGCAGCGCTTATCTGTAGGCCTGCTCCAGGGGCTATCAGATGTGCTGCCAGTCAACACCGCAAATCTGATTCAATTCTCTTTCTCTATGCAGGTTATTCAGGCTCTGTAACCATCCCTCTCTGCTTGCCACCTCCGCTGGCTGTGATAAAGGAATAATCTGCAGAATGAGGTGAGAAATAATCACATCGTCCTCTGCTAGTGGAAGAGATGACTTTGGGAAAATGTACACAGTTTGGTTGCATGTGCATAGCAGGTGGGAGTTGGCTGAGGTGTGCCAACAATAATCAGACCGGATAAGAAGAAGCCCAAAGAGGAAAACGAATTTTCCTATCATCCATTAAATTAAGATATGTGAATTTACAAGGTAGATATTTTCATTTCATTTTCTTTCAATAACACCAAAAGGCAGCATTTGACATTTTCTAATCTTTAATTAAAACTAAAAAAACATAAATACAAGGGGCTTCAGCTAACATGGTAAGCCTTGCGTGCCTTGCATGTCAACGGCTGTTTATGGAGCCACATCTGTGCCGTGGGGAGCACTGACATGCCACTCTGGAGTAAGGGCAGGGACGGCAGATGTCGAGCAGTGAGACAGATCGGGCTACGCCTCAGGAGATGTGGAGCTGGGCATGCAGGATGCAGGCCAGTCTTCTGCACAGCACTGTGCAGATTTAGCCATAAACTTTATTTCTCTCTGCAAGACTAGAAGAAGAGAGGAAAAAGTGCATTTGTAAGTGCATGTAATAAAAGAAAGATAAGGTGAAGGCCATGCTGCTCCTCCTGCCGTGGCTCCACTCCTATCGACAGACATATTGAAGGATTGCAGATCAAAGTGAATCCATTTTTCGAGCGGGCCTTCCTTCCATCTACATCAGGCCTCAAGCGGGGTCCTGCATTTGCTCTAAGTTGGTCTCTGATTTACTCAAATTAGATATACTTGTGACTAAAGCCTCCCCACATTTCCCACGACTGAGAGGAGGTTCATTATCTCGTCCTGGCACCCAGCCTCTCTGTCTTTCAGGGCCTTCAGCTACATCATCCATTATACACGCGGAGACAGATGTCCACAATGCTGACTTGTTTATACGGTCGGGGTAGTGAGATGGGGCGAAATAGGCAGTTTTCTCCCACATTAAGCGTGTGCAGCTCTGCTGTATCTCCGCTGTGTTTTTGTAGTAAGCCGGCTGCAGCAGCGAAAGGAAGATGGGACACAGAGCTTGAAGCGTAGGAGACAGAGATGACCCAGGGGATATCATACCAGTGCAGGTTGGTTTCATTAAACTCTGTGCTGTATGTGTGTGTGTGTGTGTGTGCGCTAACTGTAAACTCAACAAGCCCAGGCAGCGATACTATCTTGTCCCAGCCGACAGCATGTTATTCCAGACAGGCCTGACAGCGGCCCTGGGCGCTACTGGACAACCATAATTGTCTCCATCACTTAAGTCACAACTTGTGCTGTGTATCCACCTGGACAGAAGCTGCTGCTGCTGCTTGTTGCGCACCAGGATGGCCATATTCCAAAAGAAACAATTCACCTGCTTATCTTCTATCTTTTAGCTCATCATTATCAGAGGCAGCATCGAGGTGCATGATGACAAGAGAGTACTGTCACAGATTCGTAGGGCCCTGAGAAAAAACATTGTAATTTTCCATCATCGCTGCCATATCTGCCAGCAGAACCAGTATTTGGCCGAGTGAGGGTGAACAAAACAACACTCACTATCATCTCCCTGTCAGGCACGTCCTATCAAAATGTCATGGCTGCATGTGAACTTTCCCACCATGGAGAGATGAATTCACTCTGAGTCATAGAGGAAAGCGACGTTAGATGTTCAGTAGCAGTGCTTTTCCATATAGAGGTCTGCTTTATAAGTCACTTCCTGGGGTTACGTAAGATCTTCTACACAAGCAGATTCCTGCAGGTGACGTGCAGGGCTGCAGGAGAGAGGGGCTAACCAGCTGAGCCATGCAGACACAATATGGTGCGGGTCCCACTGAGCTGCTCTGAAACACCAGCGGGGACCTTCTGGAATGTGTTCATGTGTGTGTTGAAAAAGAGGGAGCAGAGAAAGTAAAACATTTTGTACCCTTGCCCTCGACATGCTTACATGTTCTATAGACATGAAAAGTGAAGACATAGCCACAACACTCACTCCAGCTTAAATAAGAAAGCAAACTGTACATATCAAACACGTTAACCAGCCTTACCACAGGTTCGGCTCAAATGTCTGTCTGTAACTTATTAGATAGTGGTTAAGCAAAATGAAGAGCAGAGGCAGAGTTGAGGAGGGGGCTCAGTGAACAGCTGCTTTCATTTCACTCTGTAAAACTCTATATAGAAGTAGAGCTACACACACCGCATCTGGAGATCAGGCCTTGGCAGGATAAATATTTTAAAGGGGTTTCAAATATTTGATAGATAATTCTCAGGGATGTGATGGATCAAACTGGCCCAGGACCTGAGTGGACCCATCAGTGGAAGCTTCAAATGTAAGACAGGTGGATGTGAATCAAGCAAAAGACAGTGCAAAAGCAAACAATACACCTATTGTACGATTCACGAGTAAAGAGTCATGCTTCTTGTTACTGAAACAACATACCTGCGCCATATCATCCAAGCAGTTGAAGATGTACTTGCGAGCCTCCTTGGACTTGATCCCCGTTTCACCCTCGTGGTCCTCTGGAGTCTGCGGGAGACAAGAAGCAGATGTTCCTCTCAAATCCCATCACACTTCCCCTCTGGAAACGCACTATTTACATTTGGCTCATTACAGCCTCTTGTTGTTGATGTGCAGCAGGACTCGGCTTGCCCTCCGAGCAACCCTGGGGTAGCACACAAACACTCATCTAACAGCCAAGCAAAGACTGGGGAGACTTCATGTGGAGGCACACACTATATCACTGGGACAATATGCACTGCGCACACGTGTTTTACACAAGTACACACAAGTTTACACAAAGTGTATGAAAATGCGCAGACAAGCATAAACACATGTGATCATTCTTTTTCAGAGGATTTAATAGAATTTACACAAAACTAATCTGTGTTGACTATAGAAACCTCCTGACTGAACACATGATATTTTTTAATTACAGTCAGCAAAGCAACGCAGCTGCTGTTACGTGGAAACACATGGCAAGGTCAAATTAAAGCTGAGCAATCACTCTTCAGAGTGGAAAAAAAAAAAGTGGTCAGGATGCCTTGACGTTTGATTTTCCACATACCAATGACACTCATGAGAAGTTACAGCAGTAGTGTCAAGTGCAAGTTAATAATCTGACGCTGGGTCTTCACTGCAATGCTGCTGCCAAGTCTTATCTTCAGGACCTCAGGAACCCCGTACAGTCATACAGTTTTTCAGACAGAGCTGACAAATACTTACATGTGAGCTAAAATGTGAAAAAGTTGTGCAATCTTTACCTGACAACTGCTAAAAGCCCATGGGCAGCTTACTTGAGAGCATGAACATTACTCTGTTGCTATATGTCTTCTTTTAAAAGCCAGTAATCATCATCAATGTCAGTGTGGTATGTTACTGATATTCATACTGTAATACCTTTTTCCATCAAAATTAGGACATGTATGCAGGTTTATTAAACGCGGGGAAACCTGTTTAAAATGGGCAATAGACTACTTTCTCATTGCCAGTAGACCAGAGCCGAAAAATACACACAGTACAACACAGGAAAACAAGTTAATTAACGGTAGAAAGCAGCATGGAGGCCAGTGAAAACGTTACAGCAATCACTTTTTTTTATATTTCTTACTTATTCTGTCTCTCTAAAACTTGGTGAACAGTATTCGAGTGCTGCTTGGATGGAGACAGACAGTATGTTGTGACGGCTCCTCATTGTATCGCGCTGTAGAAGGGACTAAAATCAGCATGTACACCTGGGTTTCATATTTCCATCACTGCGGACCAAAGCTGATTGAAGTTGGAGTTCAATAGATACCCGTGACTACTGTATTTGTCACAGGAGTAAACGTCGATTGTAACCTTTTCCATTACATACAAAAGCCAAATGTTAGTGGGTGTTAGTGTTTTTTGTCCAGTGGGCAAAGGGCTTAAGTATAAAATGTCGTCAGCTCTTTTAAAAAAGGTCAATTGTAGGCACAGGTGAGGCAGACATGGTAAAAATATTGCCGTGCCCTGCAGAGCAGTATTTGCAGTTTGATACAATCAATAACTCAATGAGTATCAAAAGCTCAACTTAAGAAAATGAGGGTAAAAAAGGACAAAGCAGACTTTCTTAGTGAGATTCTTACATGCTGGGACAGTGGGAGAAGTCTGAGCAGACACCCTCTGAGCTGCCCATTTGCAAGTTCCTCTCACACAGATCTATTTTGCTCTCATTACCCCCCAGACCTTGTTTATAGCTATTGAAAGGAATTGTGTGTGTTTGTGTGCATGAATCTGCGTCATTCCTGCTGTACCTTAAGTCTCCAGAGAGGATAGGTGGAGTCAGGGTCTCTGTTGAAGAACCTGGTGGTCTTTGTCCCCGCACTCAACAGATACTCTGCAGGCAGACCTTGTGTCTGTGAGATGTACCGGATCTGCAAGTAAGAAGATAAAAAATTTGCATTTAGGACATCATATGCATGACTAAACCATAAGTTGCACTGAATCAGGGAGCATGCTGAATCTTTCTGATGGAAAAAAAAGGCCAAAACTTTAGGATTGATGTTCTTTTTGGCAGTATGAAAATCTGGGCTGACATTAACTACTCCAGACTTATCTGGCTGCAATATGCATAGGGCCCAAACACGACCTCAGCTCAAGAGTCTAAGATTGATTTGAGACTTGTAAATGAGACACTTTGCTAAGTTTTTCGGGCTTGTGAAAAATCAGGCGAGCTTGTTCAGTGATGGAGCACAACTTGCTCAAGGTTTTCCCACTGAGCCTCGTCTGACTGATAGAGAAGGGGGAACGCGGCAATGTCTTGCTCTGGAGCACAGGGGCTGCGCTAATTGGACAAGTGGCTCTGTGGCATCTGTTCAGATAAACAGGGAGGCTGCGCAAGAATCATCAGGGGCTGTCAGGGGGATTGGAGAAGCATCCCACCCTCCCAAACACACTCACGAGCGCACACTCGCGGAAAGAGAACACACACAAATGCATGAGCGTAACTGCACATGAAATTCAGATTCATGGGTATGCTAGCAACCAACCGCACACAATCACGTGCCGCTAAGAGGTCAGGGTACAGTTTGGAGGTCCGTGCAACCATTATTTGTTACCTGATCGTACTCTGAGGCTCCGGGGTAGAGAGGCCATCCCAGGAAGAGCTCGGCTATCACACAACCCAAGGACCACATGTCTATGGCCTCACAGAACGGCAGGCCCAGGATGATCTCCGGAGCCCTGCGGATGGAGAAAACACGGTCAGACATAAATGTATAAAACCATAGTGAGCAGAGCCGGTGCTATAACAGGATTCTGCTGTGACTGACAAAGACTTGGAAAAGTGAGACATACTATAACTGTGCCATGCCATTTTCATTTTCATAAAGTCATATCTGCAAAGGCATGGTGAGGAGCTTCTTTTCACACTCGCTATGAGCTCATGGAGAGCAGCCCGGTGTAGTACGCGCAGGTCAGAAGAGGAAATAATCTACGCTGCATATGTAGGAGTGAGCTGGAGACTGTCCACAAATATTTTGCAACATTCCCAAAGCTAATTAGACAGCATACACAAAAGGTTCATGCTTTGTTTTGCACCCTACACACAAACGCTTTTCTTCAGTCAAGACAGACAATTAATTTTCGGCGTCTGAAGGCTTTTATGTTATCTTAATATTGATCTCTCCACGTAGCCTTGAAAAAAGCTTCTCATTTATTCTCCACTAAAATCAAAGTCAGTAAGGTGCTCCTTTTTCCTATGACTTGTTGAGACAGTTTCCAAGACGCCACCTTTTAAATAACTGATTGATAAGCATGCAAGAGTACAAATCACAAAGACCCCTCTCTGGTAGTCAGACACGGGGACTGTGTAGAGGTATAGGGGTATGTTTACTGAGTTTCACAGTCCACAGCCACAAAGCAATGTGGAAGCAATTATGCCATAAAAATAAAACCAACATAAATATTCTGTAGAGCATGCAATGAGCTTCATCCGGGCTTTTAGTAGGCTGCATTTGAGTTAATAATGCCAGTGCTTAGTTCCCAGACACTGGCTTTTCCCAGTCATGCACACACAGTGATACACAGAGAAACCATTTCAGTGGTAGAGGAGATAAATATCTATGATTTGATAAAAAAGAAGAAATATTGCTTCGGTTATTTGAGCAGCACTGCAGTCTAAAATAATTGCCAACTTTCATTCAACATGTTTTATATCCTGTCAGAAAGACTAATACACTTCTTGTGAGCTCACGTCTCTGATGGGGCTTAAAATAACCGAGAGCACAGTGACTCTGCTCTCTAACAATCCAAGGCACTTTCAAGAGGTTTTGTGCCTGTCATCAACATATGCGGCATGTTTGTGGTCGAACATGTTACCTATCAGTGAAATTAGACACTCAGGGTCGAGGGCGTAGGTTGTGTTTCAACACTGGGGCTGCCCTGCATGAAACGGGGTGTTTAGGGGTCCTCTGCCAGAAATTTTGAGCATCACTTAATATCCTGCATTCAGGTGAATTTTTATGCACGACTTTGTGCCTTTTCTGCATCAGTTTATGGTTTAAACGTCTTACATTTTGTCAAAATAATACATATGTTCTTAATACCGAGGAGGACATTTCCCCCCGAAATCTACACCTGTGCTCGTGCGAAAAACATGACCACAGCTCTTGTCCTATCAGTAACTCCAATCTAGACTCAACTACTGGAACTGAAACACGTCTCTATCTATTAATAACATATTAACAGCCTGACAGACAGATCACAGGATCTTAATGCTGATCTTGGAAAGTTTCTCATTCATGGCCCGAGTTCACAATACTGATTGCCGTGACCATGGTAACTAGGCTAGCGCTCCCCCCTAAGCCTAGGCGGGCTCTGGCAGGGTTTCGGTCGCAGAGAGAGAATCGAGGGGGCCTGGCCTCGGTCCCGCTGGAACTGTAGGTACCAGGGAAACAGAGAATGTGGAAAACAGCATGGGGGGACGCTATAGGACTTTATATGCCTGTAGGGGGGGCGATGGGTGAACGGTCCAAGGGCAGCTGGGGGGGACGGGGGGTTTGGAGGAGAATGAATGAACATACCTCACATACTTAAAGGCTAATTTCCAACTGTAGCTCCCTGCCCTCTATTCACTGCTCGCTGACAAAAAAAAAGCAAAATGAAAAAAAGGGCACAGGCGATTCATTGTAGACTGAGATTTTGTCTAATATAGAAAAGCAGAAGACGCCACGAGGATAGACGATGAGATACTGCGTCAGAACAGCAAAAAACAGAACAAGAGGCAGAGAGTTCAAGAGAGGCAGAGGCACACATAAAGCAAATGAGGGGGAGCGGTGAAGAGCTCCTGTCACAGAAGGTGGTTATTGGGGTCTCGAGGGCAGCAGAGGAACAGACACCAAGACAACACTCTGGCAACAGTATCTTAGGGCACCATTACACACCAATACAAAGACACCTTCACACACAATGAGCCGAGACGTCTATCAAGAGGCTGCCAAAGAGGCATAAAGGAGCCTGCTAGGAGGCGATAGCGGAGGGAAAAAGCGAGGTCTGCTGAGGGTAGGAAAGAGAAGAGATGGACACCGGGACAGGGGTCAGTGTGATCCTCTTCTAACAGCCTGTTAGAATGGCTGGAGTTTCACTGTGGACATAAAGGCCTAGACATCAAGAACGAGTGGTGATGACGGCAGACTGCTGTGCTGCCTTGCGTCGCCTGTGTCTTAGTCAAAAAGCTGCACTTGAACACATCTTAAAGATTACAGCTAACTGCCAAGTATCACGCATGTCTGCTCATATGTGAGAGGAAATATAAAACAACACAACCCAAGCTTAAAGCATAGTGTAGATAAAAACATGGAAGTAGCAGAGGTCTCTTGTTTTGATGACATTAAAGACATTTCCACCATAAAGTGATGCAGAACTGTGTTATCCCTCAAAACACACTAGGAGGAAGGTTGCGTGCCCCTTTTATCTGAAGCAGGAGATGTGCTTAATCAAACTTGAGGAATCCAAAACCACATGTTCTTAAACACACTTAAGCATCTAGTTGCATTGCTTTGGAGTCTTGGTTAATTTACAGTCTTCAGAAACTGAAGTCAAATAAACATTTAAATGACAAAATCTTCTTGACATACTCAGAGCGATACCAAACGTTACGTACATATCATTGTTTGCACTTACAACTCTTTGCTCATCACTCTGTCTGTGCTGAAGTTGATAATAGAAACAGGCAGCACTCCATCATCATCACATATATTGTGTTTTCTACCTCTGCAATATTTTTTAGGATATAATGAAAACAATACAGTGCGGCAACCCAGAAGTTCTGCGGCGCATTTATCATCTAAATAGGATTCCTTCCTAGACAAAAACACTACACATATACCCCCTTATTTGTATGAGTTCTCCAAAAATCTCATTTGACTTTGAGAAACCCCAAATATGTATGAGCCATCGCGAGCTGCAAAAAGCTGAGACTGTTCTCACAACATGAGGCTGTTTTTTTTTCGGCTCAGCTGCAAGGAAATTCTCCCCATCAGAACGCATTGTGGAGATGAAAGCCACAGGAAACCCTTTCATTAGATGGTCCTCCACATCACTGTGACTCCAGTGGACACATACAGACCACAGGACCTTCAACTTTCCCTCTTTATTTTATCAAGACACTGAACTGAGTCACTTCAAACAGCAGTCACCATCATGGTATGTAATTCATACAGTACTAGCTCACAAACAGGCAAAAACTGACCCAGAGTCGCATTTGATGTCAAAGAAAGGTGGCTTTCATAACAGCCATTTGAACAAAATGTGCTTTCATTAGAGCAGAATTACTGCAAGGTCTTTAGCTTTACAATGTGTCTATGCATGTGTGTATAGCTGTGTGCCATGACCACATGGACTTTGCCCCTGTGTGTGATGGAGAGATTTGCTAGTGTTGATGTTATGCTTGGATCCGTTTCAGCCTGAACCTTCCTGGGTTATGCTCCAGTGCTCTACTTAGGCTGTTCTCATGGCTCCTCTGCCTCTCACAGAGAGCTCCTCCCGTTCAGCGAAAGACAGAGAGAGAGAGACAGAGAGAGAGCGAGAGAGCAAATGAAGGGAGGAAGGAAGAGAGAGGGAGTAACATCGTTGCTCATGATATGAAACCACAAATGCAAATCTGCCCCTACCAACACGCCGCTGCCATCGCATGCAAAGCGCCCCGCAGCTGCTGCTGATGCAGGCCTTTCACTGGCAGTGATAAACAGCACACACATCTGCGCAGCTCACAAACCTTGCTCCTTTCCTGTCCCCCTTTCCTTTCCAAAGTAGCAGTGCACATGAGATTGACAATTTATGCAGATAGGGACCATTTCAGTATTTGATGCTAAATAGGATGCCATAGTTAATCTCTGTTGAAAGTAAAAACAGCAACACAAGCAGCCAGGTGTTCAGTGGTCACAAACAGAATTCTGGGGTATTTTGAGACTTAACTAAAGCACTTCAAACTACAAAAAAGGACACCAAAAGAATGATGTCTTACACTAAACCTATAAGAAATTACTGTTTTGTCTGTCAGTGTCTTTTTCTGGGTCAAAGAGTCTACAGCAGTGATCATCAACTTACAGCCCACAGGCCAAATCTAGATCG
>JAPZEB010000023.1:3257808-3303679 GCA_029783705.1 Chaetodon striatus | reverse complement strand
CCACAGGCCAAATCTGGCCCATGATAGGGTGCCGGGTGACCCAAACAACCAATATGTAGCTCACAATGTCAATAAAATAAAATGTAAACATGCACTTTGGATGTAAATAAGGTGCTAGTGTGCATATAGCTCAAAATCCCCTGATCCCCTGAGCCCCTGACAGAGGTCTGGGCCAAGCCCCAAATGTCCCCACATCCTAGAATCGCCCCTTCATACACCTGTCCTGTGTAAAGCTGCTGTGACTGGATTTGCCTCCTGTCAAAGATGAGTGAGGACAGCACAGTTTTTATTCCATGCACTGATAAATTATATTATTATATTCATATATTAACTGACCTTTGGCCTCCTGTCATTTTGCAAAAGTGGCCCCCGGTCAAAGCAAGTTGAGAATCCCAGATCTATACATATATACAGCTGTACACAGCTCAGGCGCTGCTCTACCCTGCATAGAAGATGTTTATACCAGATACTGCAAAAACAAGGCCAGGAGAATCATAAAAAGATCCAAGCCGACCGGATTACTGCCTTTTCACCCTGCTGTGATCGGGAAGAAGGTACCGGTTACACCAGGCCAGCACTGAGAGGCTCAGGAGGAGCTTCTACCCTCAAGCCACAAGGATACTGAATGATGACCCTGCCTTATCCTAATGTTGACATTTATTTAATACTGCTATATTAAAGGTACTGACAACTATTCATTTTACTGAAATCATATTTATGATTTCATGTAACAAGTAAATTGAATATAGCCATGCTCGTGGCTCTGTGAGGTTGTGCTTATGCATGTTATTTTTTTTTAGGTTAACGGTCCAAAAGAACTTATTGAAATTTTGACCCAACGATGGCAGTAGAGTGAAATAAACATTAAATTTACTACAGTTCATCCTGAGGTGCCGATATCTCATGACAATCCATCCAGCAGTCACAGAGGAAAATCAGGGGATCCACTCTTGCCACCTGGTAATCTTTAGAATCGAGGTGCTTGGATACACCATCTGAGCGTGCTACATTTAGCTGACACTGCCAATTTATCACCCTTTAAGCTGCACCCCACCTAGCTCATCTCCAGTTGGCATGGCTACCACAGACAGTGCCTCTCGGAGGGTGGTGGTGAGCTCCTCGCTGCAGACCATAGATGTCAAATACAGTACAGACGGTGTGCAAACCACCGGCCAGCCAGAGGCTTTCTCCGGGTCTCAATGGGGACCCAACTGCATGAGAGGCCTCAGTGTTCGGGCTAGTGGCTCTGACAGCACTGGCCCTTGACAAAAGAAAGAGGGAGGGTGAGATGGAGAGAGAGAAAGAGAGAGGGAGAGAGAGGGAGAGAGTCTGCATGCTGACATCCTCCCAGCTGGCCTGGTCATTGATGAGCCCCAGTCCCCTTGGGAGCCAGAGATGGCACGACTCATGAATGGAGCCTTTCTTCTGCCACCCCAGCCCACCCCTACACCTCAGCCCCGCCACCCACCCCCTCTGCCAGTGCGGCCAACCCCTACACCTCACCCAGCCTCACCATCCACCCCCCCGCCCCCCCTCTTCTTAGAACTCCTCTGCCAGCAAAACCCCCTTCAAACCCCTCAAACTAGGGCGCCGAGGCCAGGCTATGGCGCTCCCTCCCCGCTCGCCTGTCCGCCCTCTGCTCTGTTGAACCGTGCCTGCGCTTGGCTGGCCTGCCAGCCCACACACGCACATAGACACACACGCAGGCACGCTCGCACAGACACACACACAGCTGACATCACAGGCTGTGTGCATGTCAGGATGTATCCATCAGGCTGACCTTCCCTTAGCTTGGCTCCAGACGGAAGACTGATGGATCCCTGGAACCCTGCAGCATTTACACACGTAGAAATGCACAACACACACACGTACACACACACATACAGGGGTCAGCCAGTGTATGGTAATGGGTTTGATCTCTTTCCTTTCTGTTTCTAAGACTTCATCACTCGCCCTTATGCAACTATGTTTTATTCAATAGCTAGGCAGTTCTATGTAAAGAACAGCACGTATACTGAAGGTAAATAAGACCTTATACTAGGTACGTTGAGAGCACTGTTATGACACAGTGTCAGTAAGGGAGAGAGATAGCGGTATGGTGCTAAAAGGAAAAAGCACTTCATGAGAAAAGAGCATGCCATTAACTTTTCTCCCCACTATCCCCTTCTCTTCTTTCCCTTTCCTCCCTTCTCTTTGCCTCTTCCCCTCTCTCCATCCACGCTTTGCCCTTGCCTAATGTAAAAGGCTCGGGTTGGATGCCGTGAATGACTCCCTTCCTCCCCCGGGGTGCTCATCTACATATTCATGCCCTCAAAAGTTCCTCCACAGCCTCTTTGAAGACGCACCATAGAGAAACACTTTTCTAGATATATTGCATGGTGGTCGCTGGCTGTGAAATCAATGTGCAGAGCTACATCCCCTACCGTGCACCTGTGGCTCGCAGGAGCCCGCCCCAATCCAAGACACACACACACACACGTATACATATACACTACACCTCTCCAGCCGCTCCACCTGCTCTCATCACATCAGAAATTGCCGCACGGCGCACAAGCCAGGCATAGCGACACTCATGTAAATGCACATTTATGTAGGCAGAGAGTGTAGATTGCATTTAAATTTAGAGACTGGCTGTTCCAGGTGGTTCAGGGGGTGGAAAGCGGGAGGGGGATATCTGGACAAGGTAAACTTTTTCACAGAGTCCTTGAGAAATGTTGTCTCACTCCCTTAGCAGGGGCGACATTCCTGGTGTTCAAGGTCCTGAAAACAGGCCTCCCTCTCTCTTTTTTTCCTCTCGCTCTCGGAGAAAAAAACAGAGCGAAAGCGCTGACGAGGCTGTCACTGTTTTACCTGTTAAAGTATTAGCATTCGCTGTGACTCTAGCAATGCATAACAACAAGGTACACGGAAGCATATGGGAGGAAAGAAAGAGAGAGGATGTTTCATACAAATGGAGGGGTCAGCATCTGAGGAATTGTTCACTGGAACTGTTATGATGATAAAAAGCAACAGGGGAAGTTGCACACATATTACCGACTCAACTTCAACAGAACTTGTGATTGCAGCGACTCAAATACATCACAGCGGGCTAATGTAAAATATGGGTGACAGCTGCGTGCGTGCTCGTGCTGATTCAACACAACCTGAAGTACAGTTCAGCTCAGCAGCCTCGCAGGGAGTAAACTGTAACTGAGAGCTAACAAAGATAGCATTTGCATGCTCAAAGGTTGCCCCTGTTCCATCTCACGTTTAACTCCTCCCTCCTCTTTGAGGCATTTTATTTAATGAAATATTCAGCGGGCAGAGGGCCACCCCTGTCACAGTGGCACACATGGCACATGGGGCCCTGTCATTGCAGCGCGGCATGGTCAATATTAGCACACGGGATATGCCACATTCCCTCACATGGCATCACCCTATGTCATTACAGACAAGCTGTTTTTCAAATGAGGCTGTGTTCATAGAAGTGTTAGATAACATATCAGATTTACTGTTAGGTAACATGGAACATCAAACACATATTTTATTAGCCCGGCAATACGTTTGCTGCTATGGAGCCTTTCTCCTCCTCCCTTGGACAAGCACTGTAGTACCCTTTACCACCCGCTCTGTCTCTTTCTTCTCCTTCTTCTCGCAAAAGCTTCCATTAGCAACGCTAACGACTACAGAAACCAAACAATGAGCGCAGATACAGCGCAGCTCAGTTGTTGGTTTAGACTTCCATGCAGCACTTTAACGCTCCCTGTTGGTAATTACTTCTTTCCTGTGGTTATTATTCTCCTCCAGCATGCAGCTGATCCTATAAGTAATACATCTCATTTCCACCTGCAACCAGCAGGCTGCCCCCAGCTCCCTGCAGCACACTCTGTACCACCAATCCCCATCGCCTGGTGCAGGGTTCAAAGGGGCAGACCTCTTTCAACTGGGCTGGAGGTGGAGGGAGAAACAACAGAAGAGGAGATGAGGCAGGAAAAGGTGGAGAAAGTGAGGCACAACAGTGGAAGATGCCTTCTCAATCAACACCCACCTACACACACACACACACATACTCTGTCCCTTCTGCTTCTCTCGTCAAAGGAAACAGTGCCGGGAAGGATTTGCGATCAGTAAATGATGGGTATCTGTCATACAGCCATGCTGTCTGTGCAGACAGCCTGGAGAGACAATGTAGGGGACGCAAAGAGGGATCCTCAAGTCTCCCCAGCCTTATTAGAGTAGCAGACTGACAATCAGACAGTATAAGGTCAGTCTACCAGCCACTAGCCAGACACTGACCCAACCCTCAAGCATGTGCAGCTCTGCCCCATGAAAATACAGGCCTTAATGGTATCTCAAAACAATAACTTGAAAATGGTTAATTGATATCACATCATGGCAAGAAAAGTGTATTCCACAAGAGCAAAGAGGGAAAGTATTAAACCGCCACTGCTGACCGTCAGAATCATGCCATCGCACCCTCATTCTCTGTTAGTCTCAACTCCTGAGTGTCAACAAGCCCAGAGGAAATATGTGGGTCACACAGAGAGCTGGCTAGGAGTGAGTGAAGCTAAACTAAAGACAGAAATGCAGACAGACGATAACACATTCTAGCACGTAGTCACTCAGTCAACCAGCTTAACCAGCTGGCAAGCCTGTCACTGTGGCGGAGACGTTCACCAAAACAGACAGGAAAGCAGCATAGCGGGCAGCGGGACACGCTCCGCAGACGGGTCAGTCAGGCAGATGAGATTGTGTCTGCTTGTGGCGGACGGATGCTTAAACCAAAAGCCTTGATCACTTCAGCAAATTAGAGTGCACAAGGGATTCAGTGAGCTAGACTTAAACCTTTTCGCTCGGCTCCAATCCGTCGGGCACAGCGCAAGCCACAGCAGGGCAGCCCAGAGCTTGGCCAAAACTGCAAAATAGACTGTATATCATATCGTAATATTCTATCACAGCCTTTCAGTTGGAAAGACTGGCATGACAGTTATGTAAACTGCAGGCCAAACCAATCACAATCTCATCTGCTTGCTTGACTGACTGTCTGTCTGCCTCTCTCTCTTGCGGGTTCGTCTGTATTTTCTGCTGTCTGGTTGATGGGGCATTATTGTCGTTTTATTGTCTAGTTTCCTCCAGCAGTTGCTTTAGTCCGCTACAGTCCAGGGCAAGAAATCGCAAGGGCTCTGCAGTGATACGTCCCATTCTGTTGATTTAGGGTGACTAAGACAGAGATCAAGTGA
Source organism: Chaetodon striatus (assembly GCA_029783705.1). NCBI lineage: Eukaryota > Metazoa > Chordata > Actinopteri > Chaetodontiformes > Chaetodontidae > Chaetodon > Chaetodon striatus. Next base: position 3,298,460 of record JAPZEB010000023.1, on the reverse strand, counting down.
TATAGGGGAAGGAAAGAAGGGGGTACAATCAATGTGGTTGGCTGGCGTACATACTGGATATGTGGTAAAACAACAGACGCTGAAAATCCATTTGAAATGTGGCGCCTGAGAACATATAGCCAGGAGCCACGGGGGCGCCGGCCTACCGTTGTAATGACATACGTCTCCCTGCCATTCAATACACACACGCAAAACACACATACACAGTTTCAATCATAAATGCCGCTCTGGTTGACTAGTTCCTTATTTCTGGGGCAAGTGAAAGAGCACATGGGGGGGGAGACATTTGCGAGGCAGACTGAAAAATTCCCCTCCACCTTACCCCCACCACCACCACCCCAGCATTCGCTGACATACAGTACATGCGCTACATTTCTCTACCTCCACCCATCCCCCCCCATCCCTCCCTCTCTCTATCACTATCCCTTGTTTGACTACCGTCTTCCTTCCTCCCACCCAGTCGGGCAGTAATACCATCTCCTGCCTAATCAAATTCTGCTGTGTGTGACATGAATTCTCGGTGCCCAAGGCTGCGCTGCCTCACGACAAGCTACGGGGCCGCAGAGAGCTGTAACTAAACCTCACACAGGTCCTATAGAGCAGCTCCCCATCTCTCTCTAAAATTTAACACAGGGAAAGTCCTCCTGGATGTGAATCCCCAGCCTTCTTTCTATCTTCCTCTGCTTGCCTCAGTGTCTCACCGTCTGTGCAGTGCTACTCTTTGTGGTGTATATGTGTGTTTCAGTGAGTCCCTGGAGTGCAGCAGGCTCATGCTTTATTAGAGAGTGGATAGGACAGAGTGACAGGTTGATCCAGATTGTCACCCAGATGTGGTCAGATCTTAATACAATGCAACAACTAACCCTGTCCCTTTGTTGCAATTAACATCATGACAGTAATCACATAAGCATACAAGAAACACACACACACACACCCTCCACAGTGTCCTTCGGGAAAGGTGAAGCCTCCACCGATCACGAGTCTTCCCTCCTCAGACTCGTGTCCCTCTATCTGCCCCAGCATGCCGCCTGCCCGCTGTGCCTTCAGACACTCTTAACGCCGTTTGTCACGCTGCATTCTTTCCTGACAAGAATTAGAAATGTCATCACGTAGAGAAACAACAGCAGGATTATTACGGCTTTAGGGAGGAATTTGGACGAATAGGCCATTCCCTTGTAGCCTCATCAGAAGACAGTCGTCTCGCTAAGACAAACGAAGACGGATAGTGTTGTGTGTGGTGTGTTTTTTTGGACTGCAGAGCCACAGTTTCTCACGTCGGTACCAGTCGTGGAAGAGACAAAAACATGTCATGTGCTTTTGTGTTTATGCTTTCTCTCTCAAAGTTTCAGCCACATTAATACACATGGCCTGGGCTGAGAAACTACTGTTGGTAATTTTCACACGCATTCATGGATATGCATGGTTTCCGTAAAACAAGAGCCAGATGATGTCTCCCATGTTGGTTTAATATAAGCCACACGCCTTTAAAGGTCCAGTGTGCAAGATTTAGGATTGTCACAAATGGAATATAATGTCATATCTATGTTTTCTTTAGTGTATAATCACCTAAAAATATACATATATATATATATTTTATTAGCTTAGAATAAGCTGTTTGTATCTACACTGAGAGGAGGACCTCTTCCACTGAGACTGCCATGTTGCACCACCATGTTTCAACAGCGGCGCTGAACAGACAAACCAAGCACAGGCTCTAGACAGGGCGAGTCAAACAGTTTTGGAAAAACAGATTTTTTATAACGTGACACTGCTTTATTCAGTGTTTTAACAGGTTTAAATCGGTGTATCCATTTGTTTTGGAGAACAGAAGGCCTTTACAGATAATTTGGCCCCTGGTTAAAACCTCCTGAAGTTATCAGGGAAAAAAGGTGAGCACACATTAGCAGGTGCTGGGCTAGCAGCCTGTCTGTGTCAAGCAGAACAGCGTCACAGAGACACCGATGTGTAACATGAATTCAGTGTTTTAAACGGTCTTAATCATCTGGTCCGTTTGTTTTGGAGAGGAAGACACCTGGGATAAACATCCGGCACAATTAACACTGAAAGAATCCAAACCAGGAGTTCAAACTTTGCACACAGGAGAAGATCCAGCTGCTTGCAGTCTACAATCCTCACTGCTATATGCCACTAAATCCAACACACGTCTCCTTTAAGAACAGCACAAACTGAAATTAAAAGTAAATTTCCATCTGAGCCTCACATGAATGATATGTAATTTAGCCTTTATTTTTGTTTATGTTGCCAGTGCACGGTGAAATGCAGTGTGGACTCCTTTCTCAGAGCAGGCAATAATAATACGAGATGTCTTCAAAAACAATCAGTCACAATGACAGGTAATTAATTTGGCCAAGCAACAGTGCCCTGCAGTCATTTGTAAGTATAGTCACAGTTAATCACCTCTCAATGACAATACCCCTGTATTGTTTTTCCTTCCCTCTGTCATATAGAGAGTGGTAATTTTCTCCCATCCCCTATACGGCCTACCATGACAAACAGCGAAGGCATGCTCGGCGTTTAATATGCCATACCTCGTCTATTGAGGGAAAACAATTACTGTACAGCAACAATCAATATGGCATTATCCTTTTCATGTAGCCATACTTGAAGATTCAATTATTATGGACAAAATGACATTGTTATTTCTGCTGCCGCGGCCTCACTCAAGGAGAAAGCAGACAGCTTTGATTCCATCTAAATAGTAATTTGAACAAAACTCAGATTGCAACATTTATTCTGGTTATCGCATTGCTATGTCCACCATGTCCACACAGAGGGGGAGGCTTAGATCAGTTTGTGTCTGATTGAAGGAAGGGAGTGACATGAATTTATTATCTTAATTAGTCCTTGCCTTGTAAGTATCAACGTGATGGACTCACCAAGAGGGGGAAATCAATGTGCAATTGTAAACAGATGTGACAGTGAGGGTTAAAGGTGACCTAATATGCTTTTCCTTATTCTATCTGTATAATGTTACAGTGTCGGATGCTTATATTAAATGGGGTCAAAGCTATAAATAAGGACGTAAATGACTTGTTTTTTTCTGTGTTTGAGTAGAGGGTCATGTACTCCATGCATGCCTCTGCAAGTGCTTACATTACATAAACTGCTACATGAAGCTACATGCTAACATCATGGTAGAAAGTGCCACTGTACTTTGTAACAGTCATTCCCCGGCTGCAATGACAGTGACATGCTTAGAGCGCAGAAGGCAAGACCTGTAAATGCTGACCAATCGGAGCAGACTGTGCTTTTTTGGGAGGAGGGCTCAAGAGACAGGTGCTAAAATGGAGTATTTCACACAGAGAGTGATTACAGGTGTTCCTGCACTGACAGTGTGAGGAAAATTAAGTGTTTTTTGACCATTAAGGGATGTAAACATGTTGTTGTAGAAACCAGAAATACAAGTATGAACCTGAAAATGAGCACATGGGTCTCCATGTTATCCAAGAAGATCACCAGTTTAACACTGCAAATCAAGGGGCTTTGCTGTTAACTTCTTGTTTAGTTTATGAAATGCAATCAAATAGTTAAATATACCCATCACATTTTCCCATGGTCCAAGGCGACGTCTTTAAATTGCTTTTGATGTCAGATGAACTTTGGCTCGCTAATAATAAACATACCTGATTATTAACTTCCATTAAACATGAATAGAAACACCACACGTGAGACATAATGAATGTGCCCTTTAACGTGATGGCCTCTGGTTTCCTTTATGCCCCCAAGTTAAACCTATAAACAAAGATACAGGCATGAGGAAAGGTCATGTTTACAAGCTAAATGATAAAGTGTGACAAGAAGTCATAGCACCACCTGAGATTGGAGACCGTCGCTCTTGGGAAACTAATGACAGACAAGATTGTTCAGAATATTTTACCACATACCAGGGAACGGATGACAAATATGCTTTCATCATGGTTTGCATGTGATAGAAAAAACATTCCTCACAGATATGTATGTCCTGTGACAGTTTTGTAACTGATGGTTGCCTTCCTTAACCAGGTGTTTTCCTGTCTTAGCTTATACCTTGCCCAGAGGGAAGACCGTCCCCTCTCAGTGAACACACACACAACAAAGGCATTCTGGCTCTGAACATTTCTTTTTGTTGTCGAGTCGGAGGCAACAGACAGTTTTACAGTACGAGCACAGACTGTTGGAGCAGCAGCACTGGAGGTGCCTGCTGCAGTCAATGTGAATTTTAAACCAGTTCTAAACATGACACATTTACGATTTCTCAGGCAAGAAATCATATTGCACTGAAGGCGGTGTACAGAGGAATTCTCTCTTTCCCCTCTATTTGTCTCCCCTCTTTCCTCCTTTTCTTCCCCTCTCTCCACTTTTCTTCTTCTGCTGTCTGTGTGAGTGCTCTGAGGGTGCTGCTGGAGGGAGTCCAAAAGGACACAGTGTGAAATGAACACAGCTCTGACCTCCCAGACACCCCCGACACAGCCAATCAGATCACTTCTCCCCGACACATAGGGCACTATAATTGGTCGGTGGGTGGGAAATATGACCAGTGGGGATTCAAGTGGCGGGAAAAAAGAGGAGGGAGTGAGGAGGAGGGGGGGGGGTAAGGGAGTGGTGCTACGGCTCCTCAATGCACTTTAACCGACCCTTTGCCCAGGACAGGACAGGAAATCTCCAGAACAAAAGCTAGCTGTCATCTCCGCCTGACAGGCTCGCTCTGAACAAAGCTGCTCTCAGCTGACTGGCAAACCGACCAATCCTTGAGGGAGGTAGCTTGTTGTAATCTGGTTCTGTCTCACATTCCAGACGTCTCTGGTGAGCGAGGCGAAAGAGCGTGCCCTGAACCCTCAAACAGGAAATGAGCCCGAATGTCGTTCCTTTCCCTGAGACGGGGCCTCAGCTGTGGTCAACAGAGGCTTCTGAACAACGCTGCATGTATACAAACGTGCCCATAAGCTGGTAAACACACCGAGGCCAACAACACAAAAATGCATCCACAAATTGAGTCACTTCTCCTTCTTTTATCACACAGGTATGGATGTGCACACACCCTTCTCCCAGACATCAATGCTCACAGCTGCATGCCCCGGGCCTTCGCTATCTCCAGCCCAAACCCAGACTCACATCAGCCACATTCCACAGCCTCCCAAAGCCCCAGGGGCAGCTTCACAGCTGGGCACCGAGCTGGGCTGTTCCCTGCCTCCCTGCGCTCGACTTTCACCATAACCAACCCCCCCACCTCCCCGCTCTGCTCTCCATCTCACACACCCTACAACAGAACATCATCTTTCTTTCACCCCAGCATACATGTTTCAAATTGTTCTGGAGGAGAAATCGTCTTGCGCTCGCTCCCATCGGCTCATTCACAGTTTACATGATGAGGTTAGACAGAAGTGGCTAAGGCCACACCAACAGTGGATAAAGATGACAGAGAGCTGCCAGAGTGTTAATGAGATCTTTCAGATTCGGCTGCTATTGAATATCGTTTTATTCTCTTGTAGCAGCGGTTTCTTTTAAGGTGCGTCGTGTTGACGGGGGTAAAAAGGCATGTCAGCAAACAGACTACATAATCAAATAACTTCATCTGTGACTGTGAGGCTATCTTGTTGCCAGCAAACAGCAACAGCAGTCGATATGTGAAACTGACCTCATAATGCAATAAATAAAGGCATGACACAAGTTGCGAGGGCCCGCAGAAACAGGGACATGGTGAGATACAACACATCTCTCTACCAGTTCCTCCTCTGTTTATACCTGCTCAGCAGTGACATTAAGGGGGTTTGTGCCAGAGCTGTGGACTTGAGTCACATGATTTACGGTCATATGCTGGCACACACCTTTTAATCTTTTTATATAGTTTTTTTATTGTTTTTAAAGGCTCTTTTTTTCTTACATTTGCACTCAGGAGGTTGCATTCAATTTTGTTGTACACGCACAATATAGATATTGTATTCTATTCTATCACTTGGACTGGAGTCAGACTGGAGTCAGAAATTCGTGCTACTTGACTTGGACTTTAACACCAATGACTTGTGACTTCACTTGGACTTGAGCCTTTTAAATTGTAAATACCTGATACCTTCTCCCAAGCCCATTCATTCCCAGAAGGTCAACATCTAATTCCTCAGATCCACTTTGTTAAAACCAATCCAACAGCATCTAGTCAAACTGCAGAGATAAATATGATACCAAAGATAATTTGCTATCACAATTTGGTTACAAAAACTACTCAGTGGTCGACAAAAAATAAATTACAGTATGCAAAACGTGTAGGTTGGAAATTACAGGAACGCAACAACTTCCAACAGACTTGTTTCAACAAATGAATGCAAATTTTATACAGTATTCCTCTTTTTGCAAATTTAATATATTATATCCCTGTTGTTTAAATGTCATATCACCTGGTGAAGAGCGCATTATGAATTGTTTAGGACTTGAAACTCAAAGTTTAGGACGAAGGACTTGCCTGTCTTGACTTGGGACTTGAGTGCAAAGACTTCCTTATGACTTGCAAAACAATGACTTGGTCCCACTTCTGGTGTGTGCTAGCACCTACCAAACCATCAATGAAAGATGAGAGTGACTTAAGTGATATATAAGTCGGGCCTGATTAATTATCAGCATCAGAATATACTTTAATATTCCAAACATTCCCACAGCAACTCTCAGATCCAGATGCACAGGGCGAAAAGGCACATTTCCCACAGCTTTAACCACAAGGAATGTGCAAAGCTGCATTTTGGAGAAAAAAAACTCATGAAGAAGCCTAAGCGGCATGTGTCCTTCCTGTCAATGAGGTTCTCACCGGCTCCAGCAATGCAAAAAATTGGACAGAAGAGCTGAATCCACACACCTGACAATCACAGCAAAATACCCCAAATCGGCAGTACATTTACATGTCTGTGAATGTGAGTGTGAGTGCACATGTGGGTGTGTATTAGTGTTCGAGGATGTGTGTGTCTGTAAATAGTTAAGGCCGGGCTCTGTTTCATCATTTCAGTAAATGCCACGCAGTATATCAGTCTAACTGCATACGTCTCGGGCCATTTCCATATCTGTAATAGAGAAAGCCCATCTCCCATCAGAGCCGCTCCTCCACTGCGCTCAGAGAGCCCAAATAACACACACGTGTCTGCACAAATGCGCGCACACACACACCGCATCTCTGATGAGCTGACACAGAAAACTAGATTTATTAAGGGGAGGAAGAGAAGGAGAGATGCGGAATGCGTGTGTGGGTGTAATTTCAGCAATGGACACAGGTTGTTGTAGACAAAAACGCTCACAATCACACGCACAAAAAAAACACAACGCCACCCACAATCGCAGCCGTAAAGTGCATCACTCTCCTCTAAGAGACCTGTTTATTTCAGACCTGTGACACAAAAGCCACGGCGGCGTGCAGGGCTTATCTCTCCACATCCCTTGAAACGCGGCACAGCCCCCAAAGAGCTCCCCGGCGCTCCACATGCCACTTTCAATTAGTTCCACAAAGAGAGTCTTCCTCTACCAAAAGGAAGATGGGAGCTCATTACTGAATTCCTCTCTACTCTCAGCTTTGAAATATAGATCAGGAGGCTATGTCTGACTGCTGGGGCCCTGGATGTGCCACTCGCCGACCATGCCACACCAGTCCGGAGCAGATGAGCACAGAGTGCCGTCTCCTGGATTAGCCACTCCTCAGGTTTAACAGCCCCTACAGCTTACCCTCTATCTCGCCATTAGCTCGCTGCCTGCCCCTCTTTCTCTCATTTGCTTTCTATCTCTCTCTCTCTCTCTCCACTAAACAGGCTCCCTGAAGCCACAGCTCTCAGCACTAAAACCCACAAATGGGAAAATACCAGTTCTAATAATCTGATGAGAGCGTAAGAAAGAAGCAGCGGAGCAAATGTGGATATCATATCGCACAGCGGTACTATTATAGTAAGCGTAGACGCAGAGGCAGGCACTGATAAGGCGATGCAAATTCATTCAGGTATTCTAATGAAACTAAAGCTTAGCAAAGCTGCTAAGGTGGAGTTCATTAAGGTTAGGTTTGAAACATTAAAATGCAGAAATCCAAAAGGTACTGAGTGAGAACAAATACAACGTGACTGCTAATAAAATAATGCATGCCAACAGTGACAATGCTGTCATAAAGCATGGCAGCCGCATTCACCCTGAGATTAAACAGTCAGTGGGAATCTATTTCTTATCTGGCCAGAGCAGAGAACACAATAGCCGCCGTGATGCAGCAACGCTAGTTAATGGTTTCCCCCTCAGGACCAAGGAAAAACAGCACGTTCACCAACATCTAGCTGTTTACTTTTTGACTGATAATCTCATTAACTACACATGGGCCTCCACGCTGCTGCGCCGCATTCAAAACACTGCATGCATGTGTGTGTCCGGTATGCACGTAGCCGGCGTGACATCTTTATCTAGACGCGGTATGTTTATACCTTCAATTAACAGCATCCATTAACACTATCCTCAGTGGAATGCCACCAGCTAGGTTACGGACAGGCAGTTAATGAGAAACTAGAGGATGACCATTAGGGATGGTGCAGGAAAGGCACACATGACCCGGGCACTTGAAAAAAAACAAAACAAATCATTGTGTTGTGCCCTCCAGTTAGTCAATTCCTCTCCTGTCAATCAGCTACAGTGTACAGAGGTATCAGACACGGGGGTTGAAGTTTCGGTTGCTAGGCCACTGATGGAGATTCAGTGTAGTGAGGGGGATAGAGGGAGGGGAGGAAGTGGAAGAGGTAGAAAAGGAGGAGTGGGTGGCTGTAATGGCAGTGAGAGAAGAGGGGTATAGGGTCTTGATACTCTCTCTGATTCGCTCTCTATGCAAATCACAACAATCACAGGAAATGCCTGGGCCTTGGCTCCAGCTAATTGCCACGGCAATAACAAAGGAGGGCTTCCTTTGAGCGGAGAGGCAAATTAAACATTAGTTTAGAGTTTTCTTGGAGACCGAGGGATGTTATAATTACCCAGAAACCAACACATCAGCACTTTGCACGCCACGCGTCCCACTCTCGTAGCCTGGTGGAGGAAAACAAATGTATCTCATATTCTGGGAGAGAGGCGTTTGGGGGGGTGGAGGGGAGGAGTACCAGGAGGGAGATGGAGCAGGAGGAGGAGGTGGGGGGGGGGGTTGGAGGAGAGAAGATGGTGAAGGGCATGGAGAGAGATGAGAGCAGAAAGCAGGGGATGGGGGAGGACAGAGATGGAGAGAGACGCGGGGGGATAATGAGGGGAAAGGAGGTGGAGAATGATAGCCCGTCTCTCCAAACCACTCCATGCTGCTAGTGAGGCATCAAAATGTACACCCACTATTAGCATATTGACCCCACCCCTCTCCTCTGGCCTTTTTCCCCCTCATTATCATCAGGCATGGTGCATGGGACACAGGAAAACACAAACCGAGCTCATTTCCCATCACATGTTAGCCTAAATGTCAGCGACGAAATGAGAACACAGAACAAATGGCACGTCTGTGCCGTGCAAATGTGTGCTAGTTTGGCCGTCTAGCTGGCCACCCAAGGGTTAAGTCTGCGAGCGCTTCATTAATGTGGGTCGGTGCAGCGGAGCATGTTGCAGGCGAAACAAACAAGGCTGGATCTGGCTGAGATATGCAACCATGGAAACTTCAGGAGACGTCCTTGGATCTCCTTCCCTCCAGGGGAGGGAGGCAGAGTCCCTGCCCCAGTCGCGAGGGCCGACATTGGGCCTTGAGCGATGTGATGTGTCCTGGTTGGCTGGTTCTATGTTTGATCTGTGTCTGAGGGCGGCCGCAAAGTCTGACACATTCACCCAGTCTGTCTAACCTAAATGTTCATTCAAAGGGCCTGTCTCTCCCTGCAGCCAGACCCTGCCCTCTATCTGTCTGTAGGTCTGTTTGTCTATTTCTTACCGATGCGCTAGATTTCCAGCCTGTCTCTCTGTCATCCTGCTGGTCTATCAGGCTTTAGCTATCTGTCTATATGTCTGTCTGACTGTTTGTGGGTCAGATCTGCTTGCCTGCCAGAACGTCTGCCGTTCCCTCACACTGTATGGATGCAAGAGCTCACACGAGCCACTGACCGTGCCCTGGAAATCTAATCATCCAGCACAGTTGGATGTTTGTTTGTGCTTGTACACACAGATGTGCATACAGGAGTGCAAACAGCCAGCCATGTACACAAACAAAAGGAGTCCCACCCAGCTATCATAGGAGGGGTTTTTTTGTGAAGCAGAGCCTGGCTGTTATGTGCTCTTGTTAGTATTTGTGCTCTAAAAGCACAGGTTGTGTGTTGTATTAGTCACACAATGCTAACCTCTTTCTCACTCCACTCACACATGCACTCACACGCACACACAAATCCCTCTACGTCAGCAAGCCAAACTCATAAAACACACACCCTCTAATTGGCATGTAGTAATTTTGCTAGTTCTTATAATAAAAGAAACTTTTTTCTACCCCAATTACGTCTCCATGTTTATGTAATGGGGCTTGTTATTTTCTGCCTTTTAATATCCCCCCTCATATAACTGTAAGCTATGTGAATAACAGCCTTAATAGACCACAGGTCCACATGGATTTGTTACTTTTAGGGAAATCAGGGCTGCAGTGATACAGTGTTTGCAAGCAATCCAGAGCAGTGACATCAGTTAATTACATAAATTGGAAGGGGATCAGGCCAGGCATGAGAGAGATTATGACACGAGGGCAGTCTGAACGGCTGGAGGGACACAGCCCTGTGTTTCTGACACCAGCATTCAGGGGGAGAAGGAATTACATCACTGTGTCGGGGTTATGTAAAACACCAGACCTGCTGTGAGACTCAAACCCCCTCTGAGAAAAACATTTAGAAGGAAATAACTCCTTAAGAGAGACGGAGAAAGAGATGGCCTATTTAGCTTAACCAGTTTCTCTTTGTGCTCGGGAAAGCTATCAAGAGGAAGAATCAAGAAAAGCAGAGTGAGTGAACTTTTGCATTACTCCATATTTATGTGGATGAAGTAAATTGCAAACAAATCCGCCAGTGCTTCTAAGAAATAAAATATCACCCTGGCTGAAGATATGCTCTGTGTGGTAAAAAAAAAAAAGAGAGAGAGAGACCTGCAAGCGAGCTGGCACTAGAGGGGGTGTGAGATCTCCACCTCCTCATCAGTAGGCCTAAAGTCTATCCCATAGACACTCTGGAACCCAGTGGGGAGATCAAAGCCTGTGTGATCCAGTGGCTGTTATATCACCCCCGGCCTGCTCTCCCACTGCGGGGCCTCCTGTTACGGCGCAGGCAACAGGGAAGAGAGGGAATACAAAACAACTGACCTGGTCCCGTCTATGCATGCAACCTTCCAGGATCTTTAGCGAGGATTTAATTCCTACCCCACCACCGCCTCCCTTCCCCTGCAACTACATTTACATTCCACTTTGCATTCCATTAATTTCCATTTGACCACACTTGCATGTTTTTGCAGGCAACATGAATAGTCATGAGCTGCACATGCACTCACAAAAAGAAGACATGTAGTCTCAAGAACAAAAATGGCTTGAATCTTTTTTCAGTCATTGTTAAGCCTCTGCAGACCCAATTTGCTATATGTATTTTTAATTCAACATTTATTTCACGAAGCTTGTCAATTAGGAAAAAATAGCCGCCCGCTGTCCCCGCTCCATTGTTCACCTTGTTAAAAATTTGAAATGAGCGTTCCCTCCCTCTGACCATCCTTTCCTGCGCGCTTCGAGACGCGGCAAGGAGACAGGCATGATTGGACCCTGTTTTCTTCCCTCAGTGGAAAGGCATCTCAACAGGCCCGCTATTGACCACATCCACCAGGGGAGGGAGCGGGTCAATGTAACAGAGAGCAGGGGACCATTTTGGACCACTTAACTATAATCAGTAAATGCACCCCAGTTGCAATTAGCGCAGGGCCACCCTGAGAGTGTTCGTTTTGCTCACAGCTCTGTCTGTGTTTTATTCTGCTCCACAGGAACCTTGTAATGCAAATAGCGCTCCTCACTCCCGGCTTAACAACGGGAAAGGAGGCGGGAGGTGTGTCGGAGCATGCTGCTGTACTTACTTGGAGGGTGTTTCAGAGAACACGGTTTCTGTATTGTGTTTCGGGGCAGAATTTATCTATAAATCTTTATATATTCTTCTGTATAGCTCCACAACAGCTCAAACTTACTGCAAAATAAACTTTTCAAAAACAGGGATCATGTGGTGAGAGCAAACTGAGGGTCATCATCTGCTGTAAGCAGGCTCAACATTCGTGAGCGATGATTTGCTCTGGTTAAGGGTATGCCCTGTGTCAGCTGTCTGCAGTATATCTAAAAGGGCTGTTATGACTTGTCCTCAGATGCTTCAGCAGCCAGCTTTGTGCAATTAGCCCCACGAACGAAATGGCTCCTTTTCATAAATCAAGACTCAGTAGAGCTTGAGAAAGAGAAGCTTTATTCAAGGCTGAAAACAAAGAGCAGACAGAAATGTGACAGGTAGCTGGTGCTATCACACTGAGCCTCTCCAATGCACCAACTCGCTCCTCGACTCATTTATGATTCACTGCACTTAGTCATCCATTCTCCCCCCCTCCCTGCTCCCGTGAAGAAATGGCAAACAAAACAGACAGACGGACAAACAAACAAACAAACAAACAGGGCGCCTTTTTAACTGACGCTGGCATTTCTGCAGAACAGGTGCTGTAGTTATGATTGATTTGAGCTGCAGTGTGCATTGACGATTCAAAGAGAAGAGAGACCCGAGCACACAGACGTGCACATGAGTTCAAGGAGTCTGTTAAACTCTTTCCTCCTGCGGTAACGTCTGCCTTTGACTGATTTGAGAGCAGAAGAGTTAACTCAGGCACAGCAAGGGTGTCTGTGATGCTTGTGGGTACAGATATTCGACTGCGGGACACCTGTTAGCGCACACACACCCGCACTAAGAAAGGCACAATAAAGTGCCTGACCTCCTTTTCCTCTAACCACCTGTTTACTGTGCTTAAAGGAAAGAACAGTACCCATATTTACACTTTTACCACAACTCCTCTGTGTCTCATCATGCACCTCACCTCTACATGCACACATTCTGTAGGAGAATATGAAAAGTTTTCAGTTCATTTCTTTTTCTATCCTTTATTTTCACCTCACCACCCGAGGATCTGAAAAATGTAAAGCTCCTGCTCAGACGCCTAACAACCGTATGAAGAAATACAATACTGGCACCTATACATTGGAGCTCTAAGCCCTTATGGCCAGCTGAGAAGGATGACGCTTTGTGATCCTATATGTCCTCTGGATGTGATGATTGAAATGCCAGGCAGATTTGCGTGAGGGACAGAGGTCAGGATAAAGGAAACGGAAGGAGGAGGGAGGAGGGGGAGGAACGGAGAGACACAGGAGGACATTGGGGAGAGGAGAGGGTGGGAGGTTAAGATGACAGAAGACGGGAGGATGTTAAAAAAGAAGCAAAGAGGGGAAAAGGGGACAAGGGGCAGGGATCACTAATGAAAGTTCCCTGCTGTTTTCTCAGCTGTTCTTCTCGGTGCCCTGAGCAGTGCTGAGTACGAGGCCAGAAAGTCTGGGTATGCTAAATGGGCCATCTCTCCCTCTTCCTCGCTCTCTCAAACACACACTCAGTAAGAATGGGGAACACACCTCAAAATCACATCTTTGTGTCTTACTTGAAGCCTTATTGTCACCATGGTGACACTGTGAGCAACAGGGTTGGTGTGGACCTTTGGGTTTTTGTGCTCCTCCAGCACCTACTTGTCAAGAGCTTGGCACACATATTGACCCAGGATGGAAATAGAGAATGGGCTTCTCTGCATTATTTTTGCATTTGAAACCTGCTTCAAAACCAGAAAAAGATGCGAGCACATTCAATAGCACCACTAACAGCAAAGTCACGCCAAAGACTTTTATAAGAAATTAAAAGATTTACTCCGGAGCTGCAAGAGAAGAAAGTGTTTCTGCAAGGTGAGCTATGACTCAAAGCCAATAATAATAACATTGTCATGAGTAAAATCTATACTTTTTTTCTGCGCTGAGAGGGAGCACAGACGCACAATGCACACAGCTGGTAACAGGCTGCAGATGAAAGCCAATTTGGTTTCTTTGTGTAACCGAGAGCTTCAGTTGGACCACAGGTCCCTGTGGAACAAAGACAGAGAGAAGCGAGGGAGAAAGAGGAAGAGATCGAGAGCGAGAGAGGGAGAGGGAATGAGATAGTGAAAGGGAGAAGAAGGAGAGCTGGGCAGAGAGGAGAGAGAGTGAGTGGGGGGAGGGAGAAAGACGGGGCGTCCTGGCCCACCTGGGCAAACAATAGCAGCGAGATGAGAGTGTGGCTCAAGGGCCCTCCCTGTCCCTAAAGTACACAGCTGTTGGTTGGGGCAGGCAGGCAGATCAAAACAGCCCCGGTCTAATTCAGGTGTTGCACCTTCAGAGGCACACGGACCAATTTTGGAACAAGAGCCTTGGTTGCTATGGCGACGGCCGCAACAGAGAGACTCCTTTTTTGAACTCATGTGAAATGATGCGCGTTAATGTTCTTCACTCATTTCCACAAATACACACAGTACAGAAAACAGGCAGAAAAGATTTGCGTACACTTTTTAAAAAAGACGCAAGGACGTTTTATTTAAGTCATTGATGTTAAATGCGTTTCCTGCTCAAATGAGAGCATTACGCTGTTGTTTATTTGCGTGCTGAAAGCAGCTTGTGCGAAATCCAGGGTTGCGTGTTAATGGATTTGTGTAATATGTCTACTGAGCGTACTGAGCCTTGATTTTTGCTTGAGGTGTTCAAGCCTTCAGTGGAATACGTACTCTGTATTCACTTTAATGTCAGCATTTGTTGCTGTTGATTAATGTGAGAAGTGAAGTGCTGGTGAATGACCTGTGAAACTCAAGGATGGCACGTATGTTGATGGCAAACACAGTCTGCTCGAAGCCAGTGTGTATATGTAAATGGCAGCATAAATAGAACCACAGAGGGGGGGAAATGCATGTAATTCCCTTTCGCTGGGTACAAGGACAACACTGTGGCAGGATCTGGAAAGATGAGACCTGCAGTTATAGTAAGAGCTTTTAATAAGGTGCAGCAAGAGCTCATCTTTCCAGACCCTGCCTCAGTTTCGTCCTGTCGGTTTGAGCTTTAAGTTGGCTGATGTGCAGGGATTTCTTCACCTTTAGACAACAGCACTGTCCTTGTTTAAAGAGAAGCCATCTGTTTGATGATATATAGATTCTGGCTGTAATGAAAGACTGTGTGGTGCGGTGTTGCTGCCTCCCCTGGCGTCCCTGCTGTGTTTAAAGGGGTGATGTGAGTTATGTCCATTTCATGCTGATAGCACAAACGGAGGTGCCGTGTTCGCTCAGCGCAGTGAAAGCTGGGTCAGAGCGCACCCAGTGCAGCATTTCATGTGCATACTATAGGGCTGAAAGAAATATCAATTTTGTTTTTAACATTCAAAGCTTCTATTGACATATTTTACGATGCCATCACCCCTGCAAATTTTTCTTTATCCTTGAGAAAAATCCTTAATTTGAATTACGTGAATTCAGATTAAATGAGTTTAAATGAGATTAAATGACTTTCTTTAATGAATTAATTTAATAAAAGTAATTTATGGTGCTGTTAGATTGCAGCTAGAGTATGCCGTTAATACAGGTGCGTGCCTCCCTTTGCGCGCAGCAAGCAGGAGAGCAAAAAGTTCTTTGTCCGCAGTGAAAATGTTTTTGAAAGGCTACACGCAAACAAATATGAATTAAAGCAGAATAATTTGTGAGACAAACATGTTTGAAATTTGGAAATGTTCACATCTGTCTTCTTGATTTAATACATTTTGACATCTAGACTTTAAAACACTGTAGAGTTATTGGAAATATTTGGATCGCACAAACCAACACTGGAATCTTAATTATACAAGTAGTATAATATTGATAATACTAATGTAACCTAACCTTTGCCTGCAACTATGCAGAAATACCTGGCGTAAAAAGGATGAACAGACATGCAAAAAAAAGCTGCAAATGTTAATTTGGAATTCGAATGTCAACATTATGAATAAAGCTTGAAGCTTCAAACTATTCGGTGCAGCCCTCTTCCCCCTTTTACTGTATATGTGCGTATACCCGCAAAAAGGTTCCTACACGCTGTAAATGAGTCGATCCTGCGGAGCCATTAGGTGGTTTGAGGATGTGAACACTGAACAGGTTGTGTGTAGCAGGACAGGACATAACCTCTGTGTTTAATCAGCCAGTCACACACACACACACACGCGCGCCAAATTGCCTGGTACGGTTGAGCAGCTACTGTTCACATTTAGAGTGACTGATTTGCCTATTGTTCTTTTGTTTTTTCTTCTTCTTTTTTTATTCTAGTATTTCTGCGTTTTCTTCTTTCTGCTATCTACAATCTGACTGGAACATGTTCTTTTGGTTTCCTCTGTGGGCTGATATATAGCGTCTTAATGCTCTTTGGTGCCTCCCAGCTTGTGCACTCAATAACCAGCTGAACTCAACAGACAATCCGACGCTCCTCGCTCATAAAACACTGGGATTAGTCTTCAAAGCTCGGTGGCAAAGCACACAGGAGAAGTTCATTAGTTTGCATTGCTCATTTTTGTCAAATTTAGCAATGTAGCGGTTTGAATATAGCAATAAAATATAACAGTTTTTTTCCAGCCTGTCTGCAGCACTGATGTCTAAAGCAACGAGTTTGCACAGAAGTAGAGGACTCAAACACCCTTGGATGCCGCCCCATTCCTAATGCTAACCCTTTTAATATTTAACCAGGATCCAATACAGGAGTAATTATTTTTCCAAACAAATTATGCCTCAGGCCCAAACCGCCGCAATCTGATACACCATAGCGATACATTCTCTGTCACAAGGCGCTATTAGTCATTTTAAATTATTTATCAAGCTTGGGTGAAATAGGATTTGCTTCAGACCTGTTTTATGACTAGCATGCTGCTTGAACAGAATCTTGAGTGGCCTTTATATTCCAAAAAAGCAATCTCTATGAAAAGCTCCTCCAGCTCATCCTCAGAAAAAAAACCCCGGAGACGTCCATATGTGAGGAGTTCACTGAGACACAAGGTCAATAAAAGAATGACGGTGCTGACGTACACTCTGTGGAAACAGCCTTTTCTTAGGAACAAGATTGCTATGAAAGACTCAGACTACTGCGCAATGATAACAGATAGCTACATCTGATCCTTTGTGTTGATAAATGTCATGTCATAAACTTCCTTTACCCTTTTACCCTTTTGTTGACCCATTCAGTTCTTAAACTTCCTCTAAATCAGGACTGTTTTATGTGTCTTTAAACCTGAGATACTGTTGTGTTGTTGCCTCAGTTTCATTTCATACCTTTTTCTTTTCATGGATATAAAAATTCCCTCTTAACTAAAGCGAAATGTCTTTTATAAAACACCCCTGATCCTATCTGAAATTGACTACCATGAATGTGAACAAAGCGAGGCGTTAATAATTGGAATCTAAAAGTCACATGGCGATGTTGCTTTATGACTTTATGAGCGCTGCTGAAAATAGCCTGTGTGGTAAGAACAGAGCCCCATTTAATTCTGCCATCTGCAATGAAAAATAGCAACATTTTTATAGAGCGACAACTGTCACCATGAATATGAGCTATGTTTAACTGGGCTGTCGAACATCTTCTATCAAACACGATGAACACGTTTAAAAAAAAAAAAAAAAAAGGGAGGGAGAGGCGGGACATAAAAGCAAGCGGATAAAATCGTTAAAATGGCAGTTAGAGGAAAATCAAGTTATTGTGTTGAGCCAGGGATGATACTAAATGAAAAGAGAGAGACAGAGAGATGTGAAGAGGGAGGGGGGTCATCAAAGCCTCTTTTTCTCTCTATGCAGGGGCCCCAGCTGGCTGGCTGAGCGACGGAGAGCTCTGCCCACTTGCCTGCCGCAAATTAGCCAAACTATTTACCCTCGTATATGCACATTAGCAAATTCCTCC
Source organism: Chaetodon striatus (assembly GCA_029783705.1). NCBI lineage: Eukaryota > Metazoa > Chordata > Actinopteri > Chaetodontiformes > Chaetodontidae > Chaetodon > Chaetodon striatus. Next base: position 3,280,498 of record JAPZEB010000023.1, on the reverse strand, counting down.
AATTGAGAAAACAAATGCATCTGTTTTGTTCTGTTGAAAACTTCATGGGAGCCTGCATGGGCCTCTGCACACCAGGCATTCTCTGTCAAAGTGGCAGTCAGTCCGAACAGACACACACATGCACACACACACACACACACACACACACACACACATAGCCAGCATGGAGCCAATTGCAGGTCCCTGCCGGGCCTCCCCAATCCCCCCCAATCCTCTCCCCAGCTGGACAGCTATAGCTTGGATCAGTCTCTCTCAGTGTCTCCCTGCCCTCTGTCTGTCTCTTTTTCTGACTGTTGTTGACAGTCTCTGTTTTTCTGTCTTCATAACTCTCTCTCTGTAATAAGACCACTCTGAAATTCATCAATACTCCCACGACCTGCTTTTAAAAAAACGAGTAAAACCAGGGTCCCAAAATGAACTTTTTTTTTTTCTTTAGCAAGTCTTCATTGCCCTTGCTGCATATTTTCCATCCTGGTGCTAGCTTTTAAATATTCATGCAAGTGGATGGAAGAGGTGAGAGGGGGGTGAAGGGAAGGTGAGGGGAGGTGGGAAAGAAGAGAAAGGGAAGGAGGGCGGGAAGGAGCCGAGGCAGCGCGCGGCGGTGGGGGCTACCCCCTTTCTGGAGCTCCCTGCGGAGGGATGGCGGGCATACAGGAATGGTGGGAGGAGGGGATCGGCAGGAGGCCTCATGATTTATTTAGACCCGGGGGCACCTGTGCCAGTCAGCCGCTGATGGCAGCCATCACCCTGCCAACCCACCGGCGCTTGACTCCAGAAAAGAAAGACAAATCTGTGGCAAGCAGGAAAATTAATATACGACTACCGCTGAGAGAAATTTCACCTGTCCAGTTAATGATTTTCAGACTTTAAGTGAGAAGAAAATTCCATTGTTCTGTGGTCGTAACCCTACAGTCGAGTCTGGACATTTTAATGACCTTCCACTTTACGATTTTCCTCCGTTAGCCTGCGGTGTTGTGTGCAGCAACTCTACAAACACCTGTAAGGTTGAACAAGTTCCTACTTGTGTGCTGCCAACATTTACTAACCACCCCAAAAGCTTAGGTGAGAGAAAAAAAAAATCCTATGTTTCAAATAAGCCAATCAATATAGAGCAGACAGATTGCAGCCTCAGTGAGCTTAAGTGGGCGGCTCGCTGCGTTTTATCAAGGCAGCTTAATTTCCGTCAGCTTAATATCCTGGGAAATGTATGGAAATTGAACTGCGAGGGAGAACAAAGACAAGTAGCCAGGATGAAACGATGTGGTGAAACTCAGAAAGCTCTGTCTTATCGTAGGAACACACAGTCCCACACTAGCAGGGGTGCACAAACACACACATGCGCCACACACACACACACACACACACACACACACAGGGGGCAGCCTGTCAGAGGGTATTGATAGGTGTATCCATCAGCTAGGTGGCCAAGTTCACTTTTTCCTTAAGAGTTAAATAATTCTCATTCATTATTTGCCAAAATGACTGTGAGCGGTTGACTACTGTATATGTTCCGATGCATATGCTTGACTACCGGTAGTTAATTAGCTTAGCTGCTACATGTCTCCTGCTTGCTGGCTGCTCTGTGGAGACACATGGAAGAGCTGCCCAGAGGCAAATTATAAATGAGAAACAGGTTATTAGGATTCTGTCATGCATACTAAGGTATTATGACTGTCATAAAAAGCACAGTAGTGAATACAGGGAGCAGTAATTATCATTTTAGGGGTCTTTCTTTTATGTGCTGCTTCCTGATAATGGCCGATGATTTTCAGCATCTACTGTCAACAACAACAGGATATGGCCCAGACCCTGAGTGGTCACAAGCTAGGAAATATGAAGCTAAATAAAAAGTCAGCAAAAAAAGTCACAACGTGCCACAGCAGCCACCCAGTCAGGCTGAACCTAATGAAAGCTCATCTGCATTAGTAATAATCTGCCACTGCTTGGGGGGAAAAGAGCGCTGTTCCAGGTGCTGGTGAGGAATGCAAAACAACGACCTTCTACGCACCCCCCGCCTCCGTCCCTCTACCCTCTTCTCCCCCATTCTCCTTCCCGTTCAAGACACTTTCTCGAGGATCTTCACACAAACAACACCTGCACTATTAACAGCGCCTGCTGCCACCGCGCGAATCTGCCTTTCCGTCCTCTTCTAATCCATCTTTCCTCCGTGGCAACCCGATCCTGGCGTTTACCTACCCTTCTCTCCCTTCCTGGCACACACACACACATGCACACTTTAACACACGCTTCACAGAACAGTAACTAATAGCAACCTCATTCATTAAAACACCCCTTGATGTTTCGCACGGAGGCAGGGTAAATGTGCTGGAACGCCTGCCCTGTCTGTCTGGTTGTGCAACGCCAACAACAGATAGAGAGACAGATAGACAGGTGGGGCAGGGGCTCGTCTTACACTCAGCCGCCTCAGCCCGAGCAGCGACTGCACCACCCCTGATGGAGGCAGATACATATTTCATTAAGGCTTCGACATAAGCCCGGTGGTGTCAGAGATCCTACTGTAGCATCAGCTGCGCCCCATCTTTACTGCCAACATGAATAAAAAGATACAGGCTCTAAAATTAGAAAATGCAGAGAGTTCCATAATGTGAGCTTTTTGTGAAGTTTCCATCTGGATGCATTAAGATCTCTTCTGCCAGGGGCCTTTTACTTCAAAGTGATAAGCACTGAGATTACACAGACACTGGCCACTTCAGATCACTGGTGACACCAACAAGCCCTTTCCTCCCTCTCACACACTGTTGACACATTTTCCTTTCACCCACAACGTCTAATAGGCTAATTCCTCGGGCTCTACTACTGTATCGCATGTATCATATAGGCTTCTCATGCAAGTGTGAAGTACAAAGTCTGTGATGTGTGCAGGTACTAGCTGGCAGGTGCTGACATGTGTGCAGTACACAGCTTCAGGCTCCTGAGTTGTTAATATAAAGATGTTTAATTACTAGAGGAAATGGCTCTGTCCTTTTCTCTGTCTCTCTGTCGTGTGGCAATTAGGCAAGCCTCTGTAAAACTGCCACTGCGAGAGAGCCTCTCTGTATGCGCGCGGAAAAAGAAAAAAAGAACTATGGAAATGAAGGTGAAAACTGTTTACAGCTGTTTATGAATGGCCACACTCAAAGGTGGGGTGAAAAGAGAGGGGCTGACGCAATAATGAATTATTTAAATATGGGGATAATGGTGCACACTTTTAGACGGTCTCTCCGGGAAGCCACTCGTGGTGTTGCACTCATTCACATATGCTGAAAGTAAGAATGAAAAGAGCTTGAGAGAGAAGTTTAAGCTCTGCATAATTTCTCACCTCCACGAATCTTGGCCTGTTGTTGCATGAAGTGGGTGTGATTGTCGGATTGTCGGTTTGCTAAAGTTACAGAAACTGTCAGACGCATTTCCCCCAAATCCTGACATTGGGAATGTGTGTTGGGAGGGGGTTTCAGACACTGTCCGACTACTTCCATTGATGTATACTGATCTCTTAGGTGTCTACTTAAGGACGAGAATCAAGAAATAGTTGCAGTTGAGACTGGTTCCAATTTGAAATTGGAATTGTACGCCTCTAAGGTTATCAATTCCTTTTATCAATGCTAGCATGCAAAAAAAAAAACCATCAAACTCATGCATCTATATGCTGCTGGAAACTTGCAACATGCAGGACTCATGGCAGAGTGACAGAAATACTCCAAAGATGACAACAGTGCTGCTTGTAATGTCAAAGTAGGGGTATGGACACCAGCAATATGCCGAAACATCTCTCTACAGAACACGGGTTTAAATTCTAGGAATGCCGTGTGTTTGACACTCTGCACACGAGTGCCACCACTTTCAAACCGAGCAGCAAGTCCGTTACAGGGAATAAATGTCCTCTGTTATTGGAACATTAACACCACACAAGCAGGCTTTTTCTTTGACTAAGAAAACAGTTAAACAGTGGAGCTTTTGCACACCCGAGTCATGCCTTTTTTTCTACACTGTGTTCAGACTCAGAGATAATAAACAGTTGTGCTGATGCTGAAATCCTGTGAAGGCCTCCTTTTTTCCACACAGTAAATTGATCAGGAATCAAAAAAGGAAATTGAATAAGAAACGATAATGGTGTTGGTATCAATAAAATCATTTTAATGTCCATCCTTATTAAGCGTTTTTTTGTGTGTGTGTGATTTAAATGAACTAATCCTTGAAGTTTGATATTAGTTTGGGTTCAAACTAACTTTGTTGTGTCAGAGAGTCAGACACTAGACTGCAGACCTCCACATAAAGGCAAACAGGGCAGTCCTTTAGAGACATCAAAATCCCATTACCTAAATGACGAGGCCTTTGGACAGTCCAGCAGACAGTCACGTAAGGTGAAAGAGTGTGTTCTCCTAACATCCCTGCCACCGTCTGCACATTACACCTCCCTCCCTCTACCAGCAGCCACCACAAGGCCGGCTCCTGCCAGCTGCACTGCCTCGGGAAACTTAACATAAACTTAAATAATGTCTTGCTGCATTCCACCCATCTCATGGCCTTTACCCGATGAGATAAATAGCACCAACATGCCCAACTGGGACAAGACAATAATCCCTTTATCTGGCACAGGGTAGGCTTGACTAGCCGGCTTACCTGTTACATCATTAGCTTTAGGCAAGAGGGGAGAAGGGTAGCAGGAAAGGAGAGGAGGATAAGGAAAGTAGGACCAGGGTTAGGTCACATGTTGATGTAATGAGGACATAAACGCCACACAATAATTAAGAACAGGACAGAGAGACGCCGTAGCAGAACACACAGAGCTTAAGGTAATAATATATTTAAATAACACTAGGGAGACTCTATTCAAGTACACTGGCACCGAGCGTAAGAGTGCCACAGACAGGCCTATTTGACAAGGACAGATGAGCTCAGCTACATGAGCCTGTATTCGCTAAGCACTGAAGCGAACAAAGTTGAAACTCTAAGCACCCCAAGAGCTGTTCTTGCAAATACAACATCACTTGTTTACCTTGAACGCTGGTGTTTTATTTGCATGAGTCAACCTTGTGGAAAATCCATAAGTCATTTGCAAGGCTCTTACAGCACATGTGACGCTATCTATGGCATCCAAATTGCAAACAGCCATGTGTGAGGGATATGAAATTCCCACCAAATGGATGTAAGCAAAAGCGAGTGATTATGGCTTTGTGTGTATAATGTCTGCAAATGGGCTTAAAATGACTCCCATCTATATGAAAAAATGTAAAAAGAAGAAAGATGTTGCTCTCACGATGCCTTCTGGTGTCATTTCACCTCATCAACCAAAAAGAGGAAAACTTAAGTGCACTAAGACACAAAATATTTTATTTAACAAGAATCAAAGACGACGTCGGGGGGGGATGTTTTTGCTATTGTGGAGGATATAGAGTAACACAGAGCCGGCAGGGTGGAGCTGGCAAATCCCACCTGTATGTAATCTCTACCCTGTAAAGGTACCGTCTGCACAACAGAAACAGAAACTATCCTGCAATCTTCTCATCTGAAATCATCAAAGATGGTTTGATGTTCTCCTCTAAGCTTTTGAACTCACCATGAACTCTACCCGCAGCCCAAGTTTGTTTGCTGCCCAAACGGCATGCGATGCCGAGACACCCGTAGTGCTCATCTCCCATGAGCTCATTCTTTGAATTGAATTGTAAGACTTGCCTCATTCCTCACAATGAGAAAGCAAACACACTCTTGCTGTTGACATATTGTACGTGCATGACATTATGCAGTACAGAAAGCCCTGTCACACACACATACCACTCCCAATGCCTCAAACCAGGGTCACCAAGTCCCTGGTTTGGGGTTTTTGGTGGCTGGTGGGTAATTTTCTGGTCAATGTCAGCCTTTCTTTCCCCTCCTCCGCTGCCAAGAGGAAATGAAGGGATGATCTCTTCGCTCTCCTCCACTCGTCACTCCCCGAAAAAACAAACAGGAACATTTTATGGCCCTGCTTGTTGACCTACAGCCCAGGAGCAACAACAACAGGCTACTAGTGGTGTTTACTTCAGGATGAGCTACTTAAACTGATATAACAGCACTGCCCTGTTGACAACACATACAATCCAATTCCCATACAGGGATCTTAATATATTGTAGGTTTAGGAGACAGTAACACAGTTCAATAAACACTATAGCTCAGATAAAATAATACACCTGTCAGATGTGATAAAAGATCAGGATCTGAGGGTTTTTTTTATCTTCCGAATGCAGCAGTTTGAATCCAATTACCGAGCACAAGTCCTCTGTACTGTAAGCCTTGTCACCTTCCTGTTTTAACAGGAAACAATAGTCCTCACTGCAGCACATTTAAAAAGCCAATGATCAACTGTAAAGATAATAAAACCAAACTCAGAATCCACTGAATGGGGGCCACAAACTTCTCCCAACAGAGTCTACATTATGGGCAGTTGCAGAGCCACCACCTGGCATGTGTCTACGGGTACATGTGTGTGTTTATGTGTGTGGTACCACAGCTCACACACACCTGTTCTTCCCTCAGCCCCTGGCCCCGGCACCAGAGCCTGAGCCCCAAACAAAGCTTCCCTCTGTACGGACATGGACACTGTTTGATTCCTCGCACAGTTCCCCCCACGCTGCCTCCGCTGAAACCTAAACACACTGTTTGCTATGGGCGAAAAAGACTGTTTAAGAAGTACTGGGAGAAGAAAGAAAGGCCTTCCCAGAGACTCATCTGGTTCTAATGCAGGGCCCGCTGGTGTGGATTACAGGCACATATTACAGGAGAACTCAGGCTGACCCCTCATCTCTATCCCGGGGGAAATGGGAGCCAGCTATGGTGATGGGGGGCTGAGGGTCCAGGGGCCTGGGGAGCAGAGGGGTGAATAGAAGCCTGTGGGCAGGCTGCCACCCCACATGATTGGTGCCCTTCTTCTATGAGGGAGTTTCTCTGATATCTTAAAAAAAAAACTCTATTGCAAAACAGAAAAAAAAACACTTTCTTTCCCTGAACGTTTCAATGACACTAAAAAATGTCATTGCTTCAAATATTTGCTGCGGTCTGTCGCGTCTTTACCAGAGTTTTACCAAGTTTTGGTGGGACTAAAGAGGCCTTTGATAATCTTCAAAGTAACACTACAACATGCTTGTTTTATCACACGAAACACAATAAGCAGCTGGCTACTCAGAAAGCATTTTGAGTTTTACTGTTCTATCCCACACTGGAAGGGGGGGTTAACTACGAGGGTAAACAAGCTAACAGGAAAGCCAGAATCGGAGCGAAGAGAGAGAACTTCAGCAGCAGCTCATAAGGCTGGCAGCCGATCTGGGTGTTTAGCCAAATAATCAGCTCAACTAGGAAAACATTCCTATTAAAGCTGGGATAAATCAAACAAGATGCAGAAAGCACAATGATCATCCAAACAAAACGTGCAGGAACAAACAGGGGGACATATCTCTTTTTCTTTGAACCACTTTCTCTTTGCATCTGCACTGTGACATATAACGCCTAAAGTGAGTCTTTCATAGCCACCAAATATATCATCATGTCAAAGTTGCAGCTCTTACCTGTAGTATCTGGACTGTAGATAAGTGGAGCAGACTGCTTTGGAGACATGGCTGGCTGAGCCAAAGTCAATGACTTTGACCCTGTAGGGCTGTCGAGACGGGTCCACGAGCATGATGTTCTCAGGCTTCAGGTCAGCGTGGATCAACCCCAGGCTCTTCAGTTTCATTAGCGCTGTGGCCACCTGCTGCAGCACGGGTCTGATGTATTTGAGCGGCAGAGGGCTGAACTTGTTCTGCTTGAGGAAGTCGTACAAGTTCTGCTCCAGCATCTCAAACACCAGGCACGTGTGGTTCTTGTGCTGGAAGCACTCGTAGGCTCTCACAAAGTTGTAGTCATCTGCACTCTCCGTACTGAGACGCGCCAGGATGCTGACCTCGATCTGACCCTGCCGTGCATACGACGGGTGGTTTTTTAAGATCTTGATCGCGACTATCTCGTTGGTGCCCCTCTTCCAGCACTTCACCACCTGTCCGAAGGTTCCTCGCCCCAAGAACTCCAGCACTTCGTAGGTGTTGGTCATGGAGCAGAGCACCTCGTGTTGCACCAGCTGGTAGTCCCCCTCGCTGTTGGAGCCGCTGTTCTTGGACGTCGCGGTGGAGGTGGCGGTGGCCACTGTGGCCACCGTAGCTCCACTGGCTGCTCCGTTCTGGATCATTGGTGGGCCGTGCTCCTCAATGATCTGCACGCTGCTGTTGTTGTCAAGCTCCTCACTTTTGCGTTTAAGCCCGCATCGCTGGTAGGTATCAAGGAGACTGACTGTGCTGCGGCGTGTCAGGTTATGAACACCGACCCCGCCACCCACACCACTGCCGCCGCCGCCACCTCCACCACCACTGCTGTTGCTGCTGCTGCCTCCACCCCCGCTGCCCAGCAGAGACCCCACGGCCCCTGAAGTGCTGCTGGCTGAGGCGACCACAATGTGGCCCGCGCTGGCTGGGAAGATGAGTGCCTGCTCGTAGGGCAGGGTGGAGCTGGCGACCTGCAGGGAGCTGTTGATGCCGAGGGGGCCACTGGCGGCCGACAAGTTCTTGCTGCTGTTGTGGCTGTAGACTTTGCTGTGTGTGCCGTACCCTGTCATATCCCAGTTACAGCTCTGCTCCACCTTCAGTTTCTTCACGCTAAAGAAGGCACTTGATTGGAGAGTGTGAGGGGAGAACACTTGCACTTGCGAGGCCATACCTGTGACAAGAGGGGAGCGGGGGGGGGAGCAAAGAGGACAGGAGGGGAATGAAAGTGAGAGGTTAGGAAATTGAGAGTGTCTGAAACACGAGAGGTAGCCAGTAGCTTTAAATAAAGACAGCTTGGGTCATAGCAGGTCATTTAAACACCAAGCGTAAATGCTGATGCGTCAGCATGTTAACCTCTTCAACTCTTTAACATCATAGTAAAGTAACAAGCATTCAATCACCTTCAAACTCTCATTAAGCATTTGTTGCTTTGGCATTAAATCGTTTCTATGTACTATCAACTACAATTTTTTTCATTCAGATACTGCGTCATTAAATCTCGTGGGAAAGAGATTGTTTTTTTTAATACAATTCACTGTTATTTTTAATATTGTTATATAGCATAAATAAAAGCCAGAGTGTTTAGCAGAAAGATAAGCAGGTTTAGATTGAGTAGTGCTTATGCAAACCACTGGTTCATGCAGAGGAAATGCCATTTCCCCACTGTTCCCATCTGCAGCAAAGTAAATAGGCTGAGTGAATACTAAAAGAATACCCTTTCATGGGACACTCCACAGAGACAGTTGAGCAACACAAAACCGTACACAAAAACAGTCCCGCAAAAAAAAAAAAGTCTCATGGAATGATTGCGATTTCCTTCCCCACTACACAACTCAGCCCTTGCATTTATTGGTACACAATTACTCACTTTAGGGAAGGTGGTGGAAGAGATTGCGTTCAAGTAACTATGAGAACAGGAGAGGGGCACTGAACTCCCTCTCAACTACAGATCCCGAAGACAACAAAACAAAAGCAAAACTGCAGCGAGGCTGTGCTCTGAACTCCTGGGAACAAGCTGCCTCAGAATAAGCAAAAGCTTCTCCAAGCAAACAACTGCCCAAAAATAGTCCCTTTCTTTATCTCTCGCTTTGCAAACAGTCTTGTTTGTAACATTGAAATGATTATTACAGCACATAGAAGATTATACGAGACTTGTCGTAATGCTATGTTTAAACAGTTTCCAGTAAACCCAAAATTAGTTTACTGCTAACAAACTAAGAGCTTCCACCTGGCCGTGCCAACGCCCACACAATTAGGCCTCGCTGTTGATCAACTGATGCAGGAATCAAAGAATGCTCCGGTCGCTCACAAAGACTAACAAAATCCACGCTTGCAAACAGCCCTTCAACTTTGTTTGCTGCTGGAAAAAAAAAATGCTGCTTTTGTGTGTTTAATAGACAACTTGAAAGATGGGAAGTGTTGCTGTGTTCACAGATAATTAGAGGAGCATTTCCCTCCGAGATGAGAAGACTTCCATAATTGTGGGCTCTCTTCTGCGGACAGAGAGCAAGAGAGGAGGGGACATGCCTGGTCACTTTGTCATTATTAGCCCTTTGAGTGCTGATGATGATTAATTCAGTAGGAAGTTGGCAGCCCTCCACTATACTTTGCCTCATTTGTTTTTTTTTCTCTCTTAACCTCTCTTCTTCCTCCTTTTAAGAATTGTTTTAGTCACTCTGTGGCCTTGCTCGGACTTACTAGTTATCTGCGTGGTCATCTGGTCTTAGCCCTAATGCTGCAGGATTGAAGCTGCAGTGCACATTAGAGGGCTCACTGTAAGCTTGGCGGGTGTTGTGCAGTAGCTGATGAAGCATAGCACCTCCATGCTTCCTGTCATACTTATTTAAGCCTCAGCCATGATATCTGCACATGAGGTTTCTGAAAATTCTTTTGTCTTTGGGTGACCCCACCTTGCCACTTCATGACCACTCCTATAGGCCAGTCCAGAGAGGTAATGAAGATCGTCCGCTCGGCTATTAGGGGCAAGGCTCTCTGCTAATCACATAAGCCCTGAAGGCCAGATGTCACTCCTTGGATTACCAATTCCTGTGCCTGGACTTTACACTAAAAATAATTTGAATGATGGGTTGCGTCACAGAGCAGCGTCAACAGCGTGTGACTGAGAGCCTGACAGGATAATCACAGGCACAGACCGACGGACACAAAGATGGATGGACAGACACAGAGCCGGCTTGTTTCTCTTGTGGAAAATTCCAGCATTACATATCTGCCAGCATGATTATGGATAGCTCAGGGTTTTACAAGGCCAGATTGAGGCTTGCTGCTCTTTGCATTAGCATCACATGAATTCCTCCTCAACCCTGATCTTAGTCACTCATTGACTCTCTGTCAGTTTTAACACTGTGGTCAAAGAGTTCACTTGACATTGCCTGCACGGAGCAATGAACTGAAGGACACACAGTGTTCCCCCTAAACTGGGGGAAGCCTCGAAAATAAGGCTGACAAAAATATTTAGGAATGCATAAGATGTTTCTTGAAATTTAGCGTAAGAAATCCTGCACAGCTGGTTTTTGCCACAAAACTCAAAGCTGTGCAAACAGTGCTGCAGTCAGGAGCCTTGTGCGAAACACAGATAAGTAATTAAATGGACCAAAAGTAAGAGGTCAAATGGTTGGAATGTTATCTCATGACAACATACACAGGCAACAATGTGACCAATTATACTTCATTGGGAAAGCGGCCCCAGTCCTCATGAATCACTCTTCATCCAAACAGAGGTTCAAACATGTTTATGATCTAGAATCTAAACGACCAAACCCGCTATACTGTTGTCAGAAACAACACAGCGCAAAAGACCTTCCCTTGAAAATGTCCTCTTGAAGTTTATTTGAATTTCTGAACCCTATGCCAAGCGCAAAACTGTAAAGGTCCATTGTTGCACATTTACAATGTTGGAATGCCTTCAGTAGCCAAGGCTTTCCATTTAGCATACCTAAAGGAGCACTGTGTGTCCCACATACTGCAATTAAGCATACCAGAGAGGCATTTTCCACTGTTTAGAGGCAGCATGTTGAAATGGTAGGAGTCAATGTTTTCAGAGAGATTACTTCTCTGTCAGGGGTTTGTTAATCTTCTTTTTGGGAGGATCAGGGCCGTTCTGCATGCCATGCGAGGGCGAGAGATGGACTGAAAGGGAGGGAAGGAGAATAGAGCGTGGAGAGCGGGGCCACGAGTGGCCCTCACATTCTAGCCTGTGACCTGCTTCTGTTTACTCTCTTTTATTAAACCCGTCATTTATACTCCGCTGACAACATGACAGAGAGTATTGATGAGGACGCCTTTAGACACCACCAAACCTGCCAAGTAGTCCTTTGTAATTACAAATAGTCTTTTAATATAAAAGCTGCTTATCATTCAACTCATCTGTGCCTCTCCTCGAAGTGTTGTGCTCTATACGAGTCATGATTTAAAACCATTTGAGGCTGAGATAAAAAGAATTGGAACGGCAAAAATGCATAAGATCAGGGCTGTAAATAAATACACCCCTGCCATCACCTAGGAGACAATCCAGAGAAAGCAGTCAGGTCTGTCTGGTCGATGTTCCCCGGCTTGGATATATTTGGTCTACTTCCTGAGGCCTAATGGCTACTGACACCGACAGAGACGCTCTGATGACCCTGTCTCTTTACTGGACATCCCAGTGCCTGCTGGACTGGGGGTTGAAGGGTTGAAGGGGGGGAGCTTGGGCAAATCGTTGGCTAATGAAATGACTGTCTAGACATAGCATTATCTCACCCTTCGCTGCCGTTTGCATGTGGGTGTTGGAGCACTACTTGCAGCACCTTCATCCCTTCTCTGAACACACTGACACATACAGACGGGAGACGAACTAAAGGAAAGACCAGCCTAATATGTTTTAGTAAAGAAGTGGGCTACTGGAACAGACATTCTCTCATCTAGAAGTTTGATGATAGTGATGTCTAAGGGCCATGACACACCAAGCCAACGGACAACCATCGCTCAATGTCAGGCCCTAGTTGCTCCAGTTTTTGTGGTTTGTTCCACACCATTGGCACTAGTGGGCCTTTGTCAGCTGATTTTTGGCCAATTCAGCATGTTGAATCTGCGTCGGAGACGGTGGAGTCTGTTACTGAGTAACACCACATTGATTGGCAGGTGAGCCATTTACTGGGTGCCCCCATTGCCACTGGTTTAGCCTTTCTGATGTTGGTTTGGTGTCTGGGCCTGAACATGTCGGTTAAACTCTCCCATAGGTCTACAGTTGGGTTAACTGCAAAGGCCATAGCATATGACTCACATCTACTTTGTACTCAAAGCACTCAGTGAGCCTGTGTGCTCTGTATGGAAGAATCTGCATTTGTTTCTTAACTCATTTATCCATTTTTTTTTTCCGTTTGTGGCTCATCTGTATACATGTTCATGAAGCTCTGTGGCCAACAGAACCACTGATGGAAAACCTGCAGTGAGGACAGTGACTTTGGGGTTAAACGCAACATTGAACGCACCACTGAAGAGGAACATATTGTCCACACAGAGAAGCCTAGCCTTCCTGCCTCCTGCCTGAGTTCGGCCCTCAGTAGGGGAGCTGGAGCTTGACACTGCATAGTCTCTCTCCCTCTCTCTCACCCCCGGCCACTATTGACCATCCTGTCTGCCTTTTTAGCTCTCTCATCTCTGCTTATTTATAGAATAATGCATCAGACGAGCTCGCGGGGAGATACTGTCATGCAGGCTGCTGCTCCATCAGCCTTTATGCTCATCCTGACCACACTATTTGACCAGTTGGAATTGGCTCACCATGTCTCCCTCTGCTCTCTTACAAACGCACAAAAGAGGGCAAATATCCATCGAGCATATTGACAGCGTAAGAGGGACATGTGAATGCCGTCTGACAGACACATACTGGACTTCTCAGCTCGTAAATCAGCAGCATGCCTGCTGTAAATGTGACACTCCCTCAACTCTCCCCTTCCTGGAAGCAAACAGCCAAAGATACAGCATGTTGTGTTAGCTGTGAGATAACACGTTCAGACAGCACTTGTTCCAACGCATAGATAAATAAGTAGACTCACAAGCACACAGGAGCACCGACACAAAGACATGCTTACAGCTGCTCACGTTCACATCAGCTGTTCTGTTGGTAATAAACTTTTTTAGACTCTACCTGAGCCACAACAACTTGTGTTGTTGAAGTTAAAATATTAACAATCTTAATCTAAAGTAAAGCTGCAAAGCCTGGTTTCCCCCAGGTAACTGTCAGCAGATAAGGAGGCCGCCATTAACGCTGTAAGTGTGGTCATAAAACGGCTGGAGTGAGAAAAACATTTGCCTTGTTTATACTGCCAGGTCAGTCTAACCAGGCGCTGAACCAAGGCGCGGTGGAGGAGAGGAGCGGGAGACGAGGAGGGAGCGCGAGGGGGGAGAAGAGAGGGGTGGCAGAGTGGCTCTGCTTGAGCTGGATTTCTTATTAATCAAATCACGAGTGTAGCAAGTGTACAAAGCACAGCACCAAACTTCCTCCCCACCGAGAAGAGAAAGAAAGAAAGAAAAAAGAAAGAAAGCCTTGTAATAAATGCCCATTAAATGTTGAATGTAGAAAAGAAAAGAAGAAACCGTTTGTTCCGTGCAGAAGTCTCGTGTGTGGCAGCATAAAATGAGGAGATGGGGGCTGAAAAACGTGACCAACCATAAACCAGTGGCACCTGTTAAACAGAGGTGTGGACTGAAGTCACGTGACTTGGACTGGAGTCAGACTGGAGACACAAATTTGATGACTTTAGACTCGACTTTCAAAAAATCAAAGAACACTTGCGACTTGCCTTGGACTTTAACACCAAAATTTTTGATACCTTTTCCAAGCCCAAAGATTTAAAAAGTGTGTCACGAATCATTAAAATTCCCTTCATTTCCTGAATCAACTAACATTAGCACTGTTCATTCCCAGCAAGTCAACTTTTATTTCCCCCATGATGTACTTGGTTTGAACCAATCTGACAGCATCCTCTCAAGTAGCAGGAGAGAACCATGCAAACCATTTTGTTTGTGTACAAAAATTGTGCAGTGGTCGACAAAACACAAATTGCAGAGTGCAAAATATGTGGTTCAAAAAATTACAGATGGAGACACAAAAACTTTAAGCAAACTAGTTTAAACAAATAAATAATAAATGGTAACAAACAGTAATTTAAAATGGGTTTATTATTTTTGATAATTTAATATAACTCTATTAAAATGACACTAAATTTAGTGAAGATGACATCGTGACTTGTTTAGGACTCAAAAATTTACTTGACTTGGGACTTGAGTGCAAAGACTTGAGATCTGCCTGTGACGGTGACTTGTCCCCACCTCTGCTATTAACTCATGGCTCGACTGTACTACCACTGACATCCATCATGCTGTGCTGCTCTGACTACAGCTGCAAACGCCGTTGCAGGGCCACGCAGGGACACACACCTGATAAGCAGCCGTTCTCCAGAATGCTTATCATGTACACACAGTAAGAAACGCCCCACTACACCACACTTCCTCTTATGTCATTAGGATCAACAATGACAGCTGGACACAATGTACTGTAATGAGATCAACATACGAGAACTGCAGGCAAGAAACAGTAACCCAACACAGACAACAATGGGGGAGGACACACAGATGAGTACAATGTGGGGAGAAAACATCGGACAATAGCAAATTGATTCGAGAGGGGCCGGTGCAGTATGGATTTTGTTGCGTGCCGACCGTGCTGTGCTATAATCTACAGACAAAGTAGGAGGGTTTTAGTGTGAATGTGAATGGCGGCCTTGTTTGCTGTCCTTGCAACATACCGCAACCTGAGGTTTTGAAAGGATGGCGCCTCAGTAAGTGAAGGACAAAAGGCGGTGATATGCAAACACAAAATGAAATACAATGATGCCGATGTTCGCACAGCGACACATGCCTGCATACATACACACACACGCACAAGGAGCTGGGCTCCTTTTAGCAGCAGGAGCAGAATGAGGTTTGTAAAGGAACCTTTCAGAGATGGAGACCTTAATTTTATTTCTAAAGGGTCTGACCTCTTCCTGGACACACAAATATAATTATATTCTCAGACAAACACGATCAACTAAACAAGGGAATTAAAAGAAAAATCCACCATGATTTTCATTTTGTGTGATCCCTTGTTATTTAGCATGGGCTGCTTAATATATTCCAAACAGGTATTCACTTTGTGAGTTTCAAATTTGTATTAACCCCACTAATATGACATCCAAAGTGTTATGTGAGTTAATAGTCTTTACTCTTTACTACATTTCTGGAGCACTATTTGCAGTTGGTAAGCTATTGATTTGGAGAGCAAAGCAAGAAAAGTGAAGCAGCGGGAGATGGTAAAACCTAAAACCGCAGGCAGAGACAGTCTCAAGGAAAGACGTGAGTTGGAGGGAGCACTGCCTTGGACAGTGTTTTGAGGAGACGGCATCATTGCCCCACCCTGCCACCCTGCCCTGTCCCGTAGAACAGACCACTAAGAACTGGTTTTGGGTGTGTTCTTGAACTGAGGGGTCAAAGTCTGCATCTGCATTAATATCCAGCAGAGACAGCTGCAATAAGGTCGGTCCTGCTCCACCAAGGATGCACCCAACACTGCTCTCTGCATGTGTGCAGAGTATGTGTATGCACGTGTTAGTAGGTGTGTACCCACAGACATGCCTCTTTGCATATCTGAGACTCCAAGTGTGTGTCTGCAACTTCATGACTAATTCTTTGGACTTCCTCAACTATTTGTTGAAACTCTACAGTCTAAGCTGTGTAGTAACAACATGCATTAAACCACAACCCCAAAACACACACAAACACACCCAGAGGGATTAATCTAACGTCACACCCCTTTAAAACCCAGCAATGAACCCCGACAACAGAGGAACCAGTCCAACCTGACTAGGCACCTGGGGACCAATCACACACAGGCAGGGCCACAACTTCCTGTATTTCCAAAACACAGCTGTATTCAAACAGCAAACTGATAGGGATGTTGGGTTTATACAAAAATAACAGCAACAGAGGAATGAAATGCTTGGAGAAGATATTCATGAATGACAACGCTTTGCAGAATTCTTATTTTTACCTCCAGGCGTGTGCATGAGTGTGTCTTCCCATCTGTCCACAGCTTAACTCCCAAACTACTGGACCACTCAGACAAATATTTTGTGTGCATATTTATGACTGTATGTTTGAGGACCTTTCTTGTTTCGGTGGTTCACAATTGTTGAAAAACCTGTTTAATAGTCCTTTCATACCACCATTAACTGCTGACTCCTCACTCCTCTAAACCAGCCTGAAGAGGCTGCGAGTTTTCCAGATATAATCTCAGCTAAAACAACATGCCTCACCGAGTCTATGGCGGGCCACATTTTACCTTCGTCATGGTTAAAAAACTGACATTAATAATAACGTTTGGGCTTATTTAGAATTGTAGCAATCTGCAAATTGATTCAGTACTGGATATGTTATGATGCCTGCCTCATTTTGTAGACTGTTAATTTAGTCATTTTCCCTTGATGTATTTGCTTCTACCATAAGTGAGTAAGCTATGTTTAAGATGGTTTCTTTTTGTCTGTTTTAATTGTGATTATTGTTGTTATTTCCTACTGTGTTGTGCTGTGGCTTCATTATTAATAATACATTAATCCTCATAATTACATCATAGGCTATCTATATTTCATATACGATGCCTGTTGGCAGGAGAAATCGATTTGCTCTGTGCATCGCGCTGCAGCTCCGTCGAATAGACAAGGCGTGTATTTTTACTAGTTCCTGGGACGCTTCTGAAATACGCTGCAGCGCGTCTGCTGGAATTCAAAAATTGTCTAGAGTAGGTGTGATCAGCTTGGGCAGCTGCTTGGCAGAGATCTGCACTCTATTGAGTGCACAATTGTAGTTTCTTTTTTTGTTTTCTGAAACGCTGGTAAAAAAAATAATAAGTACCAATGCCTGGCTACTTTCAGGTCTTGCAAGTTTGTAGCTTTAAACCAGGATGGCCAGGTTGTGACACTCAGGCTAGTCAGGGTGTTTGATAATGATTGGCACTGATGCAGGCACATGAAGCCCACTTCTTGCCTCTCACACGGCAGACAGAGGAAGAAACAGGGTAACTTCTATCCATTTCACATCAGAGCTCTTAATAACCCCCACATGCGGTTGGCCTTCTGCTCCCCTGACTACCTCAGTATACTCCACCTCCCAATGCTATCAAATACAAGCTGGAGATGGTGCACATGCCTCCCCAGGCGACAAGAGTGTGTGGTATTTCAGCAGGGTGTGTGAAGCTGCTGCTCAGGGCCTATTAAGGCCACAGATCAGACTAATTTAGACTACAGATGCCTTTTTTCTCCCTCGAAAATGCCTCAACATGCACTCCAGCCTTCATACTGCAGGTGACTCATCCATATACATGCTTGATAAACTGTGTTAATCTCCTAATCTCTCTTCATCGTCTTCTCTTTAACCCTCTCTCCTTCTGCAGCTTCTCCCATTCTGTCCCATCTTTTATTTAACAATGTAAGGAGGCCCACCATGCTATATAGTCAAACAGCTTTTAAAAGATTATAACACGCACACAAACACATGCTCACATACCAATTTAGCATGGCATATGTGTCCTTAATCCAACTGACAGGGTGTCGTAAACATGGCTGTTGAGTCTTTTTGGCCACAGAGCTGAGGTAATAAATACGGCGAGCCAACTCAGCCCTCTGCGTCTGATTCAGCGTGAAAATCGTGGCTTTAGCCGATTATATTTACAGTGTCCTCGCAGTCGCAAATAGCAGCCAAAACCATGGGCAGGAAATGGCTATTCTGACCATCAGTTTAACACCCACACACTGAGTGTACGAGAAGTACACATTTGGACTGGCTTGCATGAAAGGTAAACACCTTCAAAAAAGAGAAGAAGAGTTGTTGGTTTTACAATTATAACCATTATGACAAACTTTGTTTAGTAAATTACAAGAAATAAGATCCATCTACTGTAAGAATTTGCCAGTTTGGGTTTGTTCCTGCGGTCTGAGCTGTTTCTGGACTCCCAGCTGAGTAGTAGCTGAGAGGGATTTTAACAGATGGAAAAGATGACCTGTGGGACGCCAGTAAATAATGATTCATCATACTGTAAGATGCTTTACTGTGAATAAAGATAGAAATGCTAATAGTGTGTTAGCCTAGCTGAGGTGTGTTTTGTCAGGGTTATTCAAATGCTGGATAAGGTTCATGTTGCTGAGGTTGATGCCACTTAACGCTGCCATGTTTGTGTCCAAATGTCTTTAAGTTTAATGCTTATGAAACTCCTCACACGCTGTCTCTGTCTCACCTAATGAGGTAAAAAAACAAACCAACTTGCCTGGCCTGGACCTGCTCTGGAGCAGTAAAGGGAAGAGAACAGGTCTACTAAGCTAAAGGTCAACTTTTGGCCTTTCTCTGGGCCAGCTTCTCTAAAAGTGATGGAGGGGTTGGAGCGTATTTGTGTGTGTTAGCAGCTGCTGGGCTCTGTCAGGGGAGCCGTGAGGAGATGGGCGCCTCCCCGGACGATGCTGATCCCAGATGTAAGGAGGAGACAGGTTAACGGAGACAAGGGGTGAGAGCTGCAACCCCCAACACCACCGCCACCACGACCACCAAAATCCCTCTCAGGCCAGTGACCCCCCACACCCCTCAAGCTACCCTGACCTCTGGCAGTGCCCCTGAGGCCCATGGGCCCCCCACAAGAGGGTATTCATCTTCCCCCCCTGCTCCACTGCCTCCCTCCCTCCCTCCATTTTCTGCCTTACTTTTTTCAATCTCTGTCACTCCCTGTCTCTCTGCCATTCTCCCTCTCCCTCTCTGTCTCTCAGGCTGAATGGAGGGGTCAGTTCAAAAGGCTGCCAGGCAGAGCTGCTGGCTGGCCATGATGGTGCCTGAGGCTTTGAAGTGAGGAGTGGATCTAAAAGGTGTGCAGCCTGTTTTTTATGCTGCAACACACTTGGGTAAAGAAACATAAACAGGTACTGCTTTCGCTCTTCCTGAATTTTGTTTGGTTTAGTTAACCATGAAACTTTATATGATTAGGCCATAATTACACGAGGAGTGTGCGAGGATCAGTTTCAGTAATAAATGTCACTATTGTTTCTGTTTTGCTCCTCAAAGCAAACAGTGCATGCTCCTACTAAAATAAAAGAGCTGAAAAAAGCACTTTCAGAATAAAATAACAGAAATAGCAAAGGCATAACCGTTCCTTCAAACCTTTCTGGAGATCCTAAATATTGCATTTTTTAATAAAAAGGTTCAAACTGTCATTAAACAACCATAATCATTCACTTATGCCGCAGCCGAATGTTTCTAAATGTCTTCTGAGATGTTCGTGCAGCTATGAGGAGATATTTCTTACAGTTAGGACATTCAGCGTTTTCTCATGTCAGTACTGGAGTGGTATTAGAGGAGCCACGGGATAGTCTAATTGAATAAATTACTTTTTAACATCTCTCTCTCTCTCTCCCTCTCTCTCTACATTATCCCTTAAAAGCTAATAACAGCTTGGTTTCCAGCCTTCAGCAGTAACGAAGAAATCATTTTTTTGCTGTATATGTGAATATCAAACAGATAAAGAAACCATTTTACTACATTTCGGGACTACAATTCTTAAAACCTCCGAGTGATTTCTGTCAGTGTTGTCACTTCCACATCCTGCTCCTTTCTGATGTGTGACTTGTTAGTTTATCGTGAAGCTGATTTTTCACAGGGAATACAGGATTCCCAGGAGAATATCCGGTCTGAACCAAATTAAGAGAAACTTAAGAGGGAGGGGCACCTTTCTGTAACAGTGACCACCACATTTTATTTCCATTTCTGGCTAGTGCGGGGATGTGTCATCACAACTGCTTTTACGGTAATAGAATAATGAGAATCACAAGGCATGGAGAAAGAGAGAAAAAAAATGATAAGATTGAATAAGAAGATAAGAAGTGGCTATGTGAGACGGAACATGAGAGCAAATATTGCACAAAAAGCACGTGGAGGAAAAAGGAAAGAGCTAAAGCTGCTCATTTCCATGCCTGTTGACTCCTTTGACTACCCCGGCCCTCGTCTATTGCCGCCTCCTTTCTCTGTTCTGTGCCTTTTTGCCTCCTGGCTCTGGACAGAAATGGGCTTGAGCGCTCGTCTGAGCTTTGAAGTCCTTTGGTTATCAGCCAAGCGTAGCGCTGTACCTGCAGCCATCTGTGAAGGGGCCGCCAGCAGCCACCCATCGCTCCACTTCCCTTCCATGACCGAGAGGGGCCGGAGCCAGGAGTGGAGATGGGGCTGGCACTAAGACCACGTTGGCTGGACATGGCAGAGCCCATAGCTGTGTCTATAGTGTCACATACCATAAAAAACAGCAACCTCAGTGCCCGCGTAATTCAGTCCTTTGCTGCTCATTTCAATATCTGCCTGTAAACACTCTCCCTCTCCCTCGCTATCCTCACCCCGTCTCCTTCACTCTGAAGAAGAGAAAAAACGTGGAGGTTATGAAAGGCTTGATTAAAAACTGCAAGCCATTTTTCACTCCACGCTTCGAGTAATATGAAGAGACGGTTAGGATCTTTTGTTTAAATGAAGTGGCTGTGAGCGTGGTAGTTGCCCTCACCATCCAGCTGTAGTACCTTACATCATCTGTTGTCTTCGCGCCACATTCACGGCTTTGTTCAACTTTTTTTTTAGCAGCTTCACATGTGCAATGTGACGTGTCGAGTTGAAAGGCCAAATTAGATAATGATAAACACAGCCAGCGAACGGCGGCTCTCTTCCAGAGAATGCGATGTCAAATGGACTGGTATGGAGAGGGGGACATTATCACAAACAATAGGATTAAGACCTGGGACAATGTGCACCACAAACAAGCTGGTGGTTTGGTTTGGGGGGTTAGTGATGGCAATAAGACAAGCCAGAGGGGGAACTGAGTGAGGCGGGAAGCGATGGGGGAGTCTGAGGGCTTTTGGGTGGGAGGGGGGGGTCATGATTAGGGAGAACAAAAAAGCTACAGTAGTTAGACCTTTTCTCAAAGCAGCCTCCAATTACACACACACACACATACATGGGGGCTTCCAATCTGGCCATCAGGCTGTTGCTGAAGTGTCACATGGGCACCATGTGTGCTGGCCAATGGCCTCTCGGCTTATCAACAAACAGAGCGGGATGGAAGGACAGATAAGAGATAGATGTGGGGGTGGGGCGGAGAAGCGCGGGGTGGGAATTGGAGGGGTCATTGGCGAATGATGATTGCAAAGTGAGCATGCAATACATGGCGTGTGAGCAAAATGCAGATCACGCTGCACTGTGCAGTATTATTCACTTAAATATATTTTTTAAGAAACGATTTGACACCTTCAGCGTATAAAGTGCCCTTTATGCTCCAGGAATCCCTGTGTAATTATTGCTTAGCAGGCCCAAGTTAACAAAAGGCCTCATTCACTCTGTGCGCTGTGTTGAGAAGCAGTAAAATGTGAACCTTTGTTTGAACCGTGGCTCTTGTAGCAGATCAAAGCAATGGATGTGTCGTAAGGTGCAGGGGCTCTCAGCACTTTTGAACAGATCCTACGCTCATCCTCGCTGTAGAGCGCTTATTACATTACTTTTAGCACGAAGAGGTTATCTAGATTTAAGAGGGATGTTCGTCAAGTTTTTTCTGTCGCGCTGATCTTCAAATACAAGGAGGTGGACATTTTTAGGTAAAGTGGAACCCCACTGAAAAGCAGAAAATTGGCTCTAAAATGCTCCAGATCCAGTTAGAGAATACATGCATTCAAAGACATTAAATATTATGGGTCATGTTTACGGTTTTAATTCCAGCAATGAAGGGACTGTGAGGTGTTTTCAAGCTCCTAAACGCAGATATGACATATTTGCAACTTCAATCCATATCAACTTTTATTACAGACCAGAAAGCAACTCTTAGATGCCTGTTACACTGGTTTCCTCTTTAACAGAACCCGGAGTCGTTCCGCAGCGAGTCAGAGCCAGAGGCAGCTGTTCCACACAAGCTGACACCATACACAGTGTGAAACAACAGTGCAGGAGGAAAAAAAAAGGGCCTTCACACATGCATGACAACCAACACGGAAATGCCTTGTGTAAGCAGTCGACAGGGTTGAGGCTCCATCACAGGCAGCACCCC
>JAPZEB010000023.1:3199838-3211318 GCA_029783705.1 Chaetodon striatus | reverse complement strand
TGATTTGTGATATTGGGCTTTATAAATAAAAATTGATTGATTGATTGATTGATGTATACAATCAGTCGGACCCAAACAGGCTGAGGCGCTCTGTGCATGCTCCACAGTTTCCACCCTGGGCTTTGACCCTGTTGAATAGCAATAAATGTGTGAGAGAAGAAGTCAGAAACAATGCTGAAATCTACATCCAGAGCTGTACATTTTTGGATGGACGAGGAGACACAGTTCAGTTCTCGATTGTTTGGTCTGTGACGCTAATAGGTCAACCAGAAAAAGGTCTAATACTAACAAGATGAAAGGGGGCACATCTCCACCTATTGTAGCTGGGGCCGACATACCACGGTCAATAAATCGGTTCCCCTCCCGTGCTTGTACACTGGGACAAGGACAGTAGTCCAACTAAACGTCCTAGTCGAGCTATAACCGTAGCTTGACTTAACTGTGCATGTAAATGTACTGAGTGTGTCTGCACTCAGGGGAGGCAGGTGAGCTGAATGTCAGGTTAGACATGAACCATGAATGTAACAGTGAAGGTTCAGTGTGAGCTGCAGTTTGTCAGAACTGCTAGCATGTAGAGAAATTATACTGCGTGTTTTGCATCATCTGATCGGCCTTCAAACTGTAATGAATCAGCCTATCAACCAATAACGATCGGTGGCCGATGAATCAGAGCACCCTGATCTGGCGTTCAATTTATGATCCTTGCTCGTCCAGTCTCTGCCTGTTTAAAGTAGAGATAGCAAGTTAATCGTGCATGGGGGTATTTTTATATAGGAACATTACTTGTCAATTAGCAGCACTGCTAAATGGATGAAGGGGAAACGCTGCCACAGTAAGGATTTATTGTGTTTCCAGAGAACTGTCTTTGGGTCAGGGTGGACACGCCTCTAAAGCAGCATTTTAAATTAAATAGGCTGCTCACTGTTTAACTTGCTCCTGACATCTGGCACCTCCTTCACAAGAGCACCAATATTTGGTGTGCAAAGTAATCCAGTGGGCAAAATTGGGCCAGCTCTGGCCCGCAAGCCGTATATTTGACGCTCCTGGGCCACACTCACACAAGACACAATACTGAAGCACATTACTCGCATAGATAGAAGAATGAAACAAACACAGTGGTAGAGAGAGATGAGAGGGAAGGCTTAATCTCTTGGAGGACGGAGATCCAGATCAAACATGTAGAATGAGGCACCGTTAGCCGAGAGAGACAGAGAGAGAGGTCCCAGGATGGCCGATGGTCCAGCACAGAGAAGCCTGACTTGAAAGACAGACAGAGAGTGAAAGAAAGAAAGAGAGACATTGCAGTGCTCGTGGGACACAACAACTGAGGGTTACTGAGAAGCAGTGGCTTTCAGAAAGTTAATGTTATTCGCGTCGGCAGGAATATAGGCTTAAATTATACATCGAGACTGAGACAGACACGGATAGTAAAGAATAGGCAACAAATTGACAGTTAAGGCAAAAAGATGAGTTTTGAGTTTGGATTTAACAGACTGTCTGATGTTAGGAAGATTTTCCCAGTGATAGGGAAAAGCCAGGTGGCCTGCTGACTAATTTTTAACTCTGCAGACAGACAGGGTCCTGTATTCTGAGTGCGGAGAGTCCTGATTGGAGTATAGGGTTTAAGGAGATCAGACTGGTGTGAGGGAGTGTTCTGTTGGTCATCAGAAGCCCCTTAAAGTCTGATCTGGCACCAGTGAAGGTAAGCTGAAACTGGTGTCATTTTTCTAGTTTTATGATTTTTGCTGCAGCATTCTGAAGCAATTGAAGGCCTCTAAGCGAGAAGGACTATAATGCGTGTACACACAGTCTTCTGTTTGCTTTCAGAATACTTGTCAGGTAGCAGGATGTATCATGAGTAGCTCCCCACCGTGACAGCCTCCCAGTGGGGACACCGGTATTAAAGTGCCACACTCTCCGATGCCTCGCCTGATCAGTCTGGGTTGATAAGACGGGGGCGCTTATGAAAGGCAGATTTCTTTCTTAAGAACACATCAAAGCGACCGGGCCCGCTCACTTCCCTCCTTCCACACTCTGCCGAGGCTGAAGAAAGAAAACAAGGAAGAAAGCAAGGTTGGGAGGAATAGGCGCAGCAAATTGGGTTCGCCATGGCTGGATTTGATGCCAAGGCCGGACGAACTAAGTCAGAATTCAGGGATATATGCCAAAAGAAATTACTACAGCTTTCAGTGAGCGTAATCCACCACTTCAGTGTGTGTTTCCTTTTCTTTTCATGGCGAGAGGAACTCATTGCATCTTTATTGAACTTCTGCTGTGTACAGTATCAGCTGTCAAAGCATGAGACAAATTTTTTTAACAACTCTTTCAAAAAGTTTATGTTTCTCTCTGAAGGATTTATAATTTATAAGTGCTGAGGTGAAATTTGCTTTGATTCAAACATAGCTGGCGCTGGCAGTCTCAGCTATTACAACTCCTCACGCAGGAAACTACTGAATAAGAAAATCTAGCCTGTCTGGGATCGCTCTCCTTGAGGTTTGTCCCTGCAATTACAATATATAACATTACCATTAACTTCTGCAACATAAGCAAAAAGGAGGTAGAATATTACTTGTAATCATAAATGGAGGCATACATTGTTAATGACCTTGGATGGCATTTAATAAAGGCTCAATTCCCCATGGAAACTAATAGCCTATTAAGGCCTCACTGTTCTAAAGCTGCTGACTTGTGTGCATCCATCATGTTTCTGTGTCCACAGGACCCAAAAGGATAACCTGTAACTGTAACACGAACATGATGCTCTGAGAACTGTCAGTTCTTTGCTGAAGTGGAGCTTCTGATTCATAATTTGTGTGGGTGTGAGTGTGTGGCCCACTAGCAGTTAGAGGGCAGCGTCTGCAGGGGGCCCGCGGATGAGCACGGTTGTCTAAATCAGTACTGACAGCCTCGCTGCTCTTCTGTAAGTGTGAATACAAACCGTGCTCAGACAGCTGAAGATCGGCTTAGCCTGTGAAGGATTCTTCAATGTATCCATTTCTGAGCATCTCCTCCAAACATTTTTTAAAGTCTCTGGAGTATAGTCACAGGCTGCTTCACACCTTGGCTATGGAAATTAAGCTTTTTACCACCACTGGGCTCAATTGATTGTTTCCCCAATTTACTCAGAAGATTCTATATCCAATTATCACTTCAGCAAAAAAAGGGTTTAAATTACCTACACATTTTTTATTCTTATTCTCTGCTCAAGACTGATTCTCATTTAAAAAGCTCCTGAGAGTTAATACAGTCTTGTGTTACCTTTTAACCTCCATTTTATACACTCATTCTCAACACTCACAGTAAAATGTTTTAATATTCATTTCAGCTGTAACAAATTGTACAGTATCTCAGATATCTAACTTTATTTCACACTTTTCTCTAAATTACATTTTAAAAACGTACAGAGAAATTTTCAGACTCATGGGATAATTTGCGCGCACATTATTTTGACAACTTTTTTTGGCTCCTCTCCCCCAGGAATCCCAGGATCCCTCATGTACGAGCTGAGAATGTGTCTTTATCAGATCGGCTCTACTAAATGAAGCACAGTGTTAGTTCAGGCAGATGCTCATGCCAACACCATTTGCTGTCACACCCCACCACCCCAACCCATGGGCGGATTATGAGATAATGGGCCCCTGGGCACATACATGCAGAAGGCCTCACCGCCTCTCCTACACAGGGGCATGACACACAGACTTTGTGGTTGTGCTGCTTTTTTGTCATTGTTTTGCGTCTCTTTGTAATAATATTAATAGTAAGTTTTATCTCTATAGCAAGCACTTTACAATGAGGGAATTATAACCTCTGAGTGCTTTGCATGAAAAGATACACAATAAACATTAAACAGACAAACTGACAAAACAATAAAACCATAAAAATAATCAGAAGATGAAAGTAATCATGAAAAGCCATAAAATCATAACGTCATAAAACCATAGAATTGTGAAATCATAAAATCAAGTAAGATACAACATTTTAAAAGAGTTGCAGTGTGTAAAAAGACAGAGTTTGAGACCTGTATTAGGAAAGTGTGCTCCATAACTTTGGGGGAACCTCCGATAAACCAGCAGCAGATGACTGCAGTGTTCTTGGTGGCAAATAGTTAACAAGGGAGTTAGCAATGTAGCTCCGTCCAGGCCCATTTAGGGCTTTGTATACAAGGAGGACCCTAAAGCCAATTCTAAATGTAATAGAAAGCTAGTGGAGGAGGGGAGGTGGATGGGTCAAACAAACACTGGACTTTCACCTGGGAACCCACTGTTCATTTCTTGTGTCAAACCAAAGGTCAGTGGAGCTGTTTTAATCACAGCGTAGTGTGCCAGTACGTATAGTATGCTGTATATATAACATATGTCACGTGGCATTACATTGGTAAGAACTGTATTAATTTTAAGCTAAATCATGATGTTATTTTTCCACACGCTTTTGTTGCCTAAACTTAAAGAAATAAACCTTAAAACAAAGTTTTGTACCTCTACGTTGTCAGTTCATTTTGATAAAAACTGTATGCACATGACGAGCAGAAACTGCTTATTTACTGTGCAAACTGAATTGTATTTTGAGAAGACACAACGCATGTAACAAGCGTCAACTGAGACACCTTGTATGAATGTCCGTAACTGGTGCAGGAGGCTACCTAGCGTGTCATGTGTTGAAGTTTAGGTCCACTGACAAAGAATCAGTATAGTTTAGTTAGTTCTGTGTCTCTTTGAGGTAATTTTTGCCTTTTTTGGTCATGTTGTGTCACTGGTTGTGTTCCCCCTTTTTCCTTTGCATCTCTTTGTAGTCATTTTGTGTCTTTTTGCTGTCTTTTTGAGTCCTTTGTAGTAATTTTAAGTCTTGCTGGTTGGTGCATCATAATGTGAGTGATATTTTGCTGGTAAAAGCCAGGGGGCACCTGATACTTGGGCCCCTGGGCCTGTGCCTGATTCAATAATTCATCCATGCCCCAGCCTCCTCCTTCTCTGGTATTTCATGTTTTTGATTTTACTAATATTCAATGTTCATGTATGTGTTTCTTAAGAAATTCTCTCAGCAGAATCCTTGTCGCCACTCAGGTTCACTGAGAGCTTCCTCAAACAGCAGAGCCTTTTCCACCAAATCTACTGTGTGACCATTCGCTGTAAAATGTCAGTCCCTTGACATGACATTACTTTTTGTCATTCATGCTCGCCCTTCAGGTTTCTCTGTGTATGACCACCTACATGTGTATTCATGTATTTCTGTATGTTCCTGTGGGTCAGATCAATACATCAGGGACTGAGATATATCAAATTCTAGTTTGCCTTTTATAGTATGAAGGTAAAAGCATTGATTTATTTATACCCTGCCATAGAGAGGGGCTTGTCTATAATGATTTCAGATTCTTGTCTCCCACCAAAAAGTCCAGCAAAGGTCAAAATGCTGTTTCAGAAACTTGTCACCCTGACCAGAAGCAGTTGAAGGCTTGAAATTTCTTGCTCACAAAATTGTCAGAGTTACAGAAACTGAATATCAGCACAAAATATCTGCCCTCAGCAGTTTCAGTATAAAATGATTTATACTAAGGCACCACATAGGTCAAACCAGCATGGGTTTCTAATGTCCTCAGACTCCACTTGTTATTTATATTTCAGGAAGGCTCCTATTCGGTCCAGCAGTGTTGAGCCATGACACACTCAGACAGGTACTGGTTGAGGTGTTCACTGGTTCTCCTATCAGATTAGACACGTATACACCAACGCACACACAAAAGACAATGACATGTCAGTACAACGCTTCTTATATAAACAGCAGCCTTACATAAACAAAAAAAGACGGTGATATGAAAACAAAAACAAAAACAATAAAATGGTTTCACCACAAAACCTACTTCAAAGTTTCTCTCTTGCAATTTCTGTGTTGATATTAAGTGATAGTCTCTAAATGATCCATGGAGAAACATCTCATTTAACAGGATCCTAAACTACATCTGATTCAAAAGCTCCTAAAATGTATTTCTCTTCAAAATGATTTTTATTCAAAAGCCCTAAAGCAAACAAGTATCACTGCCTTACTTTCTCATACAATCCCAAAAGAAACCCTCTCCAACTTTTCCATCAAAGCAATGGAGGGTTCAGCCTTATATGTGTGTGTGTGTGTGTGTGTGTTTGTGTGTGTGTGTGTGTGTGAGACCCTGTATTGTGAAAGGATGATGTGTGTTTTCTGTACAAGTTCACGCTCTGTGATTTCAGAACAGTCTTTGGGGCTTTGGTGTCCTCATCCTCAGATCCCACAGCTGAACCTAATACAGGGGAGCGGCGTATGGAGGGAAGAGGGCAGGGAACAGAGCGTGAAGGAGCAAAGCAGGGGCGGTGCAGGGTGGAGGAGAGCAGGACGGAAGAAGAGGAGAGTTTGAGTCAGGGAAAACAGAATCAATAGAGGAAAACTGAAAAGACTAGAGAATGATACAGAATCTTTCACATGCAACACTGTGGTGGAGAGCAGAGTTGATTACAGATTAGTGTGACATCAACAAATATGAAAATGCATACTAGCAGAGGAGATCTAGGCAGAGCAGAAGAGAGATCAGGATGAATCTGTATATAGCAGTATCCCAGGATGCTCTAGTCACAGCTGATGACAGGCTGAGGCACACATCAGACAGGGTTCAGAGGTCACAAGGCCACCGTGGCTTTCATCATCCTGTATATTGGCTCTGGGTTGTACAGTGTCTGTGAAATGTCAAAGGGGGATGAAGCCGGCTGGAGGAAAAATCAATGCACTTTGGAAACACTGCTTGGCTCCTGCGCTTTGTTTTCAGTGCACACATGCTCAAACAAAAGCATGACGCAGACCTGTTTTGACATTTTACCTGAAATAAATCGGTCTGAACTGCGCTTTCAGTCGGTATTGTGGGAGGCATCTGCTTTAATTTGCTTTATCACTTTCCTGTAAATGAAACACTCCAGGAGATGCGAGCTGCAGGGGTGAATTTTCATGAAAAGTGCAAAAAAATTTGGGCTGCTCTTTCGATGTGTGTGGAGTGAACATCAGAACACAGTCTGTGTAATAATTACTAAAAATATTAAATTCCCCAGTGACTGTTGTGTACACAGGCGCTTTGAGCCGAATAACATTGATTTAGTCAAGTCAAGTGAGTGGATTCACTGTACTGTGGAAATAGTACGCGCCTTGTCCGTACTTTACTCTTGCAGCTGTCAACGTCAAGTTGAGTTACACGGCCCGAGAATGTAGCTGACAGACAGCTTTATTTGATATTGTGCTGTTGATAGCCTCTCCTGTGTATTCATTCTGTGTTTCTAAGAGAAGTTATTACAGAACCTCCTGCAGTTATGAGTGTCACACAAGAGTGTATCGACATAAAGTTAGAAGTCAAATGTAATCTTCTGGATTTTACAGGGGTCAAAGGTCAACACCTAGAATGTGAATTATTTACGGGACACCGCCAAACTTTGAGGCTCATGTTGGACTGCCATAATAACACACTAGAAGTCACAAGTGAGCACGATAGCTGATTTTACTCATAAGGATCAGGGCTATTGATATGTCGATTGGCATTAGGTTACAATATTGTAACCCTAGTTCTATTAGCACAGGCTCCGCCCTGCTGTAATACTCTTCTCCTATCATTAGCACAAATTTGCCCACTGGCCAATCACAGTAGTTAAGGACGCAAATGACACCATCAGACATCCTGCACCCTCCTTAGTAATTGGCGTAGGAGCGTCAAGGCCCCTTGGTAAAGGGCTAGAACCAGTTACAATATCATAACCTTTGTTCTATGGACTTTGTGGCTGCAGTTGGCGGAGCCTGATGAATGAACGCCCTGTCACATCATAACATTGACCCAGCCACACTGATCCTGACTGGCTAAAGGGTTAGTCGCAGCAGCCTGCCTGCTTCTTTATAACCTAGGCTGCCTCAGCTGGGAAGTGGAGAGCCCCAGCCAGTGCAGGTAGTATACAACAGAACTGGCTGTCGCTGAATAGAAAAAGAATATCTGACGGCGTCATATGCCTCCATAGGTATTTAGGTTGGCATATCCTGATTGGCTGGCTGCGTTTCTTCAAATTTCAGTGGGCAAATGCGTGCTCGTGATTGGAGGGAGATTAGAGTCCAGTAGAGGGCAGAGTCTGTTTGAGGTAGAACTTGGGAAAAAAAAGAAGTCGATCAAAACCAGAATAGGAGCATGGATGTAAACACACTCATTGTTGCAGTATGTTATGGATCCATACTGAAGCCACGACGCTGCTGAAGTCTGTCAGGCAGCAGTTTAGTTTGTATTCCTCCAGAGTTCTGCTCTCCTGTCGTATTTCTGTCTCCGAGGCCTAGCGATGGAGGGATTGAGGATTTAGCGATGATCAAACTCACTGGACTGGACAGGAATAACACAACAGGACAGGCTCTTTGACTCCTCCATCTATTGTCGAGATGATTTGACCGTCTGGGGGTGCTGGGGCTGTGGAATGAAATAATGACCCGGAGAATTGCCGATGGGAGGATGGGGATGACAGCGGGGCAGCAGAGGTGTGATGGGTGGGTGGAGGTGTACACAGGATGGCCGTTTTCCTATTTCTCAGGCATCCGATTCCCTCGTGTAATGTGGACGCAATTAGGAAAGGGAAGAGTGTCCCGCAGCAGCCTTATCCCACCCTCCTCTGGGATGAAAGAGATGAGAGTGACTTCTGCCTTCCTCAGCCAGCTATGCTCCTTTTTTTTTTTTTTACATCTAACCTTTACCTTTTCTCCACCTTTCTCCTTTTCTAGCAAGACCTTATTTTTCCCCAGCTTCCTCTGCCTGAATCCTCTTTATTCATTTCTCCCATCTGCTTTGGCTCTGACACCCATAAATATTCATCCATCCAGTATTTATTTTAATAATGTGAGTCTTATATGCATGTTCACGTTCACATGCTCATCACATGCTCATCTTTCATGTCCATTTACATCTCTGGCAGCTGTTTCTCGTCAGCGTTCATGGTTTGATTGTATCCCTCTTCATGTACCGCGTCCTGATTCTGAATTCAAAATTTTAGCTGTGCGGGGGTCGTCGACCCACAAGTCTCTGTCACGCTGGGTCTGGATCTGCATTGCTATACGAGACTTTGAACAAGTGGAGCAATCTTGCAAACAAACTCCCAGTGGGACTCGTGTGTGTGTGTGTGACAATCGCATTCCCTTGTTCCATCTCAGAGCTAAAGCCCGAGCATATTCTTGATGTAAATCCACAAAACAAGAGTCAGTGGACCGGAGCTGCACAGTAGATTCACAGGTTGTAAATGTGCCAAAAATGATACCTTGTCACTTTTCATTTGGTCTTGTAGTTAATGCTTTTTAAACTCCGGCCCAGGTAAACCAAAAACCACTTAATTTCTTGTGCCACTCTGTTGTGTCTCACCCTCTCTCCTCATTGCCACTGTATCACTCTTGTTCTCCGTGTCACCTTGACCACTGCGTGTGTTGTGACACCGTTGACAGAGTGCCATTTGACAAGGCTCCTTTTCAGCCTGGAACATAACAGTGAGGGTCTATTGCTCTCTGTGCTTTTGTAGCACTCATAATCTTCCCTCTTCACTCCTTTCTTCTCACTCTCTGCCCTTCTGCGATAGAGAGATAAGTGGAGGTGACACCACACACCTTTGTAACTCAGCCTTCTCACTGCTCTTTCATTTTGCAAGTACAATACACTGCATTTTTTCAGTTAATATTCATGCAGCCGGGGCTCATGTTAATATAATGTAGCGCCTGCACATAGAGCAATATCCTTTCAGCAGTTTTCCGCTGCTTGCATGAATACGGAAGTTGTTTTCATGACCAGTTCACTGCACAAATGTGCGGCGCATATTGATTTTAATGCTGATGATAACACTGGAACACTAATGTAATGAAACAGCAAACAGCCTTTTAGCCTTGAAATAATTCTTTTTTTTTTTACTCTATTGTTTCCAGACAGGATTATTTAGCTGTAAAATAAAAAGAGGCCAACCACAGTGCTTGGGTGAGCTGAGCTGAAGTCTATAATTACCCAAGAGACGCAGGGGGAGAGGAGAGAGAGGTGGTCATTTAGAAGGGATGTTAATTGTAATTACCGTTCTGGTGGGATGTCGCCATAGCAACCTTAGCCACCGTTGGCCTCGGCCTGACCATGAAGACTGTGCGTATGAGTGTGTGTGTGTGACAAAGAAGGCGTCTCAGGTGTCCACAACATCCCTTTTTTACTCCTCCACCCTCTTGTCTTCTCTGTCCCTCACCCCTTATTTTTTTCAGCCTCCTTTAACGCTTTCATCTTGGACCTCCCCCTCTTTTACTCGTGTATCTCCTTAACCTCCTCCTCACATCCGTTTCTTGCCTTTTCCTCCTGTCGTCACTCCCTCATCCACGCTGACCCGATGTTGTGCTTTCTGCTCCGCTGCTTCCTCCTCTCATGTCAGTCGTTAATCATACGCAAGTAGTTCATGGACAGAGTGTACTTACTTGGTTTCTGTTTACAGCATATCAACCAAAGGCTCTTTTATTTTCCAGAGAGCTGTGTGTGTGTGTACAGAGGGCTTTGGTTGAGAACTGAGCTGTACCTGTGATTCATGCCATGCAAAATATAGCTCATGAAAGATACAAGGCATGCTGGGAGCTAAGCCCAACACCAGGGCTGTGGTCAGTTCAATACAAGTTAATGACTATTTACTGATTTTGTTTTGCATTAGGGATATTGCATTTCTTCTTTGCACAAACATGTTTTTCTGGGGCCGATGTTGGCGGTCGGTGGTGAGCGTATGCATTTGTGTGCAGCTGTAATGCTGTGTTGTGAGTGGAACTGCATTATCTATGTTCATTTTACACTCTGGCCAGCAGATTAATGAGACCACCAATTACAACTTGGTCTATGACATCAGACTCTGAACCACACACACAAGCACAAACACTCACACACACTTATGTCTGCGTCTATCTTTCATTCCCACGCACACACATGAAAAACTGATCCAAGTTTAAGCATGGGAGACTGATCTCAGTGGCAATGATCTCGTGTGTTTATAAAAAACAACTTAAATGGACCTTATAAAGCCGGCCAAACAAACATATTTGACTCTCACAAATGTTATCTTGTTGCCCAGCACAGTTTCTGTTTACTGCTTCATGCCTGCTTACTGTGTTTGTGGTTGCGACATGAAGCAGCCAGTGGTTAGGACTATGTGCAGCTCAAGTGCACACTAGATAGCCTGGTCATTGAGGTTTCCAGTGACACACATATTTACTTTACGAGTGCTTATACTTGGCTGTAGCTAAATATTTTGTGCTCTGACTCTACGCTGGCATATTTTTATTATAAAAAAAATAGCAGATGGATAAATTTAAACCCAATTCAGACCAAAGATTTGCGACAAGACAATACCGTTTTAGCATGTTGCAGAGTAAAAGTTGCGGTAGTGTGAACTGGCCCATCTCAGCTCAACCCAAGTTGGTTGATGGTGTGGCCTGCAACTCAGCTGGTCAAGTTG